>JAJONR010007810.1:0-50967 GCA_029582245.1 Solanum etuberosum
AAAAATATATCAAAATATCCTTTAATATTGTAATTTTGAATATGTCATATAAAAAGTTAAAATTAATTTATTTTTTAAAGAAAGACATTTTAAAACATAATAACAATAATGATCAAAACTCTTCTTCCAAAAATATGAAACTTTTCACTTGACCACCAATTTATAGTTTATGCGATAAGAAATCATTGAACTCCTCATCAGATAAGAGTTGTTGCAAAAATATGTTTATAGTAATGAAAATGAGTACATATTAATTGTCTAGATTGTCTTCTTATATGCAATTGAGTTATTCCATTCTCTTTGATGTATCAATTATTATTGATTTATCTAATTTACTTCCAAAAGATATTATTATTTGCATAATTAAACAATTCTCACTATCTCCCTTCCAGATCTGCTATGTAATATAAAAATATATAAGAAAAAAACGATGTGGTAATGAGCATGTAGCACGACATTTCTTTCTATTTGTAATTAACGAACATTTGGCAAAAAAATATTGTAAAATGTGATCATCTCTAAAATAGAGTAATTATTTTTGGAAAAATTATATGAAATAGCAAACTATTAATTCAAATTAAATGTTATAGCCATAGTTTATTTTATTTGTAATTCGCAGCAAACATCCCATTTTTTTGCCATCTGGTTCGGTATACAATTAGCCATTTTCGATATACAATTACCCATTCAGTATACAAATGTATAAAATGTGTTTGTGTTTGTATAAAGCGAGAGAAAAGTGTATATACAAATACAAATACATATATTTTCGTCTTATACACTTATAATTATACAAATACAGATCTTATTATACAAATTACAATGTATAAATGAATTTATACAAAACAGAACAATTTGTATAAAATTGGATGTATCTAGCGAAGTATACAAATCAAAAGCTCCATAGTAAACATAAAATTTGCTATGGAGCGCAATTATACAAACTATGATTATAACATACAAATATGATTTTTATGTTTGTTATAGGTGGAAGTTGCTCATTATTTTTTCATTATGAGGGGAATATTTAAAGAGAAGAATTCAAAAAAAAAAGTAAATAAAAGTTGTGTTTACAAATATTTAATCAATAAAATCTCTGTTTCATAAAAAATAAAATAAAAAAATAGCTCGAGTCAATACAAAGATTTCAGATGGCACCCCTTTTATTTGTTGTCACTTCGCTGGACGCGCTGTCCACCAAACCATGATTAAAAAAAGAGGAAAATGCAAACGCTTCAAGGAACAATATAATTACAAAGCATATGAATATCTCAAAAGATCTCACCCAAGAAAATAATATTTCCTCCTTTTCATTTTACGTGACATCTTTTAGATTTTGAGATTAAAACAAGTCTAACTTTAATTGTAAATTTTCCATATATCTTTTAAATATTTAGAATTGTCAATTACTGCGACTTAAAGTATTTTTTACATAATTTACAAATATAATTTCATGCACAAAATTCTAATTAAATTTAAATAATTTTGACTTTCGAAAAATGAAAAGGTGTTACAACAGAGGGGGAGTAATAATACTAATGATGTAGCAAACTTGGCAGTTGCACCAGAATTCAGCCATATTGCTAGTATATAATATGTCTAGTTACAACTAGGCAACCATCGGGTCCAGCTAATGTTCTAGGTCGGCTCCCTGAAGGACTACTTTTTCTTGCATCAAAAGGTTAAATCAAACTTATGTTGTTAGAATCTATAAAGAGAGTTTTTGTACTCGTCTTCTTCAATAGGAGGCAACATATTTGAACGCAACGGTACAACTTTCTACAAAGGGTGTCATCTAACGTTACTTTGCCAATAACATTCACTAAATTTCCATTTTTTATTTTTTTTGGTTTGATAATCATGGTGTTCGTCAGCTTGGTTAAAATTCAATACTACTGTTTGCACGAAAATTCTACTTAGCAACTCCATTGATCATGGTGAATATTTATTCATGTAAAAGAGCTTCAAATAATGGTGCAAGTGTAAAAACATGAACTTCGTGACATATTGGTTTTTTAACACATTGGTATGAAGTTAACTAATGGAAATGTTCAACCCATCAATAAATAACAATCTAACAAGCATAATTAGCGCTGATCATTTTCTGCTATGAATCCACCACAAAAGATTTGAGAGTGAATTTCCATCATCATGACTGCTAAGGTCCCTCACTTCGTTTAGAGCTTGCTTCTGCTTATAAATTGCTTCCAAGGCATAAACAAATCCTTTCCATCCTTCCTCAGTTCTGTTTTTGGGTACGCTAGTGAGTGCCCATTTTACGAGCTCCTTCACATAATCAACATCAGAAAACACAACTTCAGTGATTGGCAATATTGGTAGAACTTGAATCCCCAGCCTAATGTCTTTCCTCTCAGCTGGTGCAAACCAGAGAATGCTGTCTCTTTTTCTAGACCACAAAATACCAACAACCTTATTGTTCTTGACAAATCTTGGTGCATATATTTCGTTGTCTCCTTTTACATGCCACCAAGTCTGTGCTGACTGAATTTCGAAGGCTGCTAGAGTGGAGCCAACTGAAACAAGATCTGCATCTCCATACGCGGATCCCATCAATGCTGCTGAATAATATGCATTAATTGCTTCACTTGTGCTCTCTTGATTTCTTCCAAATGGAAATTCAGTCAGCCCTGCAGCCCAAGAATGTAGCTTCCATAAGTCAAAACACCTAAGACGTGTGTAATGCTGGTTCTCCTTCGGTCCCAAGTTCGTGTAATCTTCCACTAAAGAATAGGCTTGACTCTTGTACTGCTTTCCCCATGCAGGATCAAATCTTGTAAGCACTGAAATGCCATATATATAGTATCCCAAATGAAAATGATGGTCATTGTAAATTCCAAAACCAAAATCACCTGTTGTGTCATTTAACCCATGTTTAGTCACAAGTCCACCCCATTTCTTGTCATAGAAGAAGCCATTGGCACCAAATGTTCCATTTAACCAAGGCTCTATCATATCCTTCAAGAATTGAACAACTACCGGTGTTATCTTAGGATAAGAAACCTCTTCTGCAATCAATGCCAATCTTGCTGCTCTAGCAACCAATTTCCCGTAAAAGTAAGACGATGTAGCAGATATGTTTGATGCATTCAAAGTCTTAACATCGTTACCAAGTGCACGAATAATTTCAGGGATTGATTTTTTATTCAAACCTTTAATTGAATGCCATGATACTGGGATTGACTCTGCTTCAAGATCCCATGTATCTCCAATTACACCAACAAGCTCACCATCCATGCTACTATACTTGAAATCCTCCAGTACAGTTACTGAAGCATCTGCTTTTGAAAGAAGTCGAAAATGGAGGGGGTGAGCAAGCATAAGCACCTTCCCTGCACCCTTCACATCCCACTTATACTTGAGAGCAAAAGACCCCAAAATGGCACTTCCCGAAACAGGATAAGTCGAGCTACACTCATCAAGTATTTTCTCAAATTGGGAATCAGAATCAGCCAAGAGAGCAATCCTAATAACACCTGAGAACCCACCAGACTTAATGGTGGATACATTATCAGTCAAATGAATCGGAGCAGACGCATATAGGATCCACGTTTGATGATTCCGGAGTCTGATAGTGTACTTAGTAAAAGAACTATCACACGAGAGCTTGCGAATTGGATCAACCGTTGAGATTGAAATTGAAGTGTTCCCATTGACAGCAAAAGTCAAATAAGGACTACCTCTTACAAGAAAGAATCTAAGGTTACTCGATGGCAAGTCCAAAGTAACACTAAGATCACTGTATGATGAGATTACGTGGCGCTGATTTGGCTTAGGATTCTTGGAAGCAGATATAGTCAAATCAGGGCGAAAAATCTGTTCAATGAAATCAGAGGTAATGTTCTGAGATGGATAAGAAATAGAAATGGAGGAGTTAGCAGAGCGAATAAGATAAGGTTGAATATACTCAGGCTGATCACCATTCTTGAGAACAAAATTTTGAAAAAATGAATTAGTGGGCAAAGGGGTGGATACAAGCTGGCTAGAAAAGTAATCAGATGGTTCAGGCAAGACTAAAGATTTTCCTTCAGGGAAGAGAAATTGAGTGTTTGGGTGCAAGGTTAATTCAGCATTATAACCCTGAACCAAAACAGAAAATGCATAAAACAGTAAAAGTGGCACCATTTTCAAGCTGTTGAGGATAGAATACTCCCTGTACAGAGGGTTTGGGGCACCAGCTCCCATTCAAGATGATTAAAGAACAGATTTTTGGAAGACCCTTTTAATATTTTGGCTACTTGTATTAATTTAAAGGGAAGGTGGATTAGGAATGGATAGAAGGTGGATTAGGAATGGATAGAAAATCTGAATCTCAAGATTCTCTATTGTCTAGTTGACTTTGAATAAGTGAGAAATTCAGAACGTGACATCTTCGTGTTTCATACTTTTTATAAAGTTGTCAAGAATAGCTGGCTAGCACAGCTTTAGTTGCTGAAAAGTCCAAGATTTCTGCAAATTTAAGGGGAACGAACATGAGGAAAAAGAGGAGATGAGAGAGACTAAGGGAAAGAAATAGCGGCTAATTGCTTAATTTCTTGTGTAATTAAAGTTAATTTCTGAATATTAACGTTACAGAAGGACAAAACATATTGACCCACTCTCTGGTATTTGACATTAACTAGTGAGAGGCAGATATAATAGAACAAATTATAGTGAACGTTACTAACAGAGATTTGGTACACATTTTGAGCCGTTGGGTGCTGTGGTCAATTTCCAATTACAGTGAAGTTGGTGGTTATATTTGATTAGCACATGATGATCAGAAAGATTCAGATGTAGAGTATAACAATGTGTACTTTAACAAAGTGCTTCAAGAAACGGTAAGTTCAAAGTTGCTAGCTAAAGCAAACAAAACATCACCCCACCCACCCTTTTTGTTTTCTTTTTTTTTTGTGTGTGTATGGGTGCCAGCTAAAATAAGAGAAAGTAACCTTTTTTTTGGGGACATTTACAGGGAAAAAAAACTATTCCCTCTTGTCTCATATTAAATCATTGCTAAATTAGACCTTTGAAAGTTTAAACTAATTTTGAAAGATTTACGATTTTTTTTTTCCAAGAGGCTAATTAATATGAAAAAAGGATAAAACAATAAAGTTGATTAATCTATTAATGATTTCTTAATCACCGTATAAAACGACACAAACAAAGAATGTCGTTGTGCAGGGATGCGATTCACCAAACTAGGGCAAAGAAAGTGACCCTACCGAATTAGGAATGTAAAGGCCTCTCCTTCAAAAAGAGACCGGGGAAAGAAAGGCTATGCTATTGATTGGACTCTTTTTTTCTCAATTTGTTTGAAGCGGGGACAAATAGAGAACGAAATACATTAAAAAAAAATATGGAAAGAAAGTCAAAGACTCTTAATTTTGGGTTTAAGGGTTGCTTGCCCTACCAAAATA
Organism: Solanum etuberosum; assembly: GCA_029582245.1. NCBI lineage: Eukaryota > Viridiplantae > Streptophyta > Magnoliopsida > Solanales > Solanaceae > Solanum > Solanum etuberosum. The sequence continues at coordinate 5,418 of JAJONR010007810.1, forward strand.
CCAAAGGCTTTTGAGATTTATACCTCCTTACTAAGACCTAAACAAAAGGCTTTGGAGAGCTCTTAGAATCTTAGCCTTTTGAAACGCCATAATAATAGCTGTGGTTAGAAAATATTCATCTAATATAAAATGGATGGAGTAGTTTTCACTGAATCAATAAATATAAAATGGGTATCATGAAGGGATGGGAACCAAAGAGATTTCACTGGTAAAATAACTCTCTTTTTTTTTAATCAAGCAGGGGAAAATAATTACTCGCACGTAATGTTAGGGCTAAAGCAAACAATACAAAATGGGCGTCTTGGTTAAGAGATGCATTATGACTTTAATTTGTACCTTTTAAGGTTATATATCGTAAATACCGAAGGCATGTTACCGGATTCTTGGGGTGTTAGCATATTTTATTTTATTTGTTTATGGTAGAAAACAATTATATATCCGGTACAATTTACAAAATGAAGTCGGAAAAAGATACTCATATATGTAAATTTTATTCCTATATGGGTAATTTCCAATTAATCCTCGACTCGAGTATATATATATATAAAATAACTTAATACACTTCATAGCTAATAATTTGTTAATTACGATTCATAGCTATATGTTATAGGGAGGAGAGTGACGAGCGAGATTGAGAGTGGGAGGAGAGAGGTGAGCGAGAGAGGGCAGAGAGTAGAGAGAGGCGAATTGTATATTTATATCTGTCAAATAATTGTATATATGTAACTAATATACATATGTATTTGTATATCTGACGAGCGAGATTGGGAGAGGGAGGAGAGAGAGGCGAGCGAAAGAGGCCAGAGAGTGGAGAGAGGTGAACTGTATATGTATATCTATCAGATAATTGTATATATATAACTAATATACATGTATATTTAATATCTGACGAGAGAGATTGGGAGAGGAAGGAGAGAAGGCAGCCAGTTTGGGAGAGAGGAGAGAGGAGAGAGGCGAGCGAGAAAGGTTAGAGAATGGAGAGAGGCTAATTGTATTTGTATATATGTCATATAATTGTATATATATATGTGTGTGTATAATTTGTATTTGTATATGTATAAAAGAGGATAAATGACGTAATTAAAACTAAAATTAAGTTGTGAGCCGCAGTTAATTCAAACTATAACTATATTAGCTAATTAACTAATATATGTTTACTTTTCCGCGTAATTTTCCCATATTTTTTAAAAATAGAACAAAAATATGAGGCTCTATTAACTGTCAAGTCTGTCACCATCATGCAGGCTGCGGTCAACGTGCTTGAATCATCGCATCACATCATTCACACTTGGGAAAATGGTATCAATGATTGAGAACTTAGTTGTTTTGATAATTAGTTAGAATTATTTATATATTATTTTATGTATACTTCATAATAAAATAATATATAGATTCTCTTTATAATAAGATTATTTATAACTAAATTAGTTATGTGGATTTCTAAATTATCAACAAAACATCGTATTAATACATGAATAACTTATTTCTTATTTACCTATAAAACGTCATATAAGTTATACACAAATTAATACATGAATAACTTGTTTCTTATCCAATTATTAAACGAGCCCTTAATAGAATAAGCGGACTAAATAACGAAAATTTATAAATTATTTTGTGGAATACTTCTGTTGCTACTACTTCTATTTCCGTTTCCAGTTTCAAAATGAACTTTTTCTTGAAAAAAAAAAAGAAGTAGAAGAGAAAATTGACATTGGACTTAAAGTGAGAATATATTTTGGTGGAGCAAGGTTGGAAGTGTTCAATTGTTAAGTTGCAGCAAATACTCACGAATGATCTTTATCTGCAAAATGGCTCTTTTTGACACGGTTCTAATTGATGGTCTAAATAGCACTTCTAAAATTTATCAAACTATCCTGCAACTTCAAATTTTTGTGAAGTATCTATTCATGAAGAATCAAACTACCAAATCGTAACCGTTTTGCCTGAGACCTCATGGATGATCAGAGATCACATCATATAAGTTTCAACTGAGACGTCTAGACGTGACACTGAAGTTCAAAAAACATTCACAATATTGACGACTTGTCTAGGGTGCCACCAAGAAGAAAAGAATGAAAGATTATGGCAAGCCTATCGATATTGGAGCTAAGAAGATGTGGTGTATAGATAGCCACAACATTCTTCCCAGTGCCATCATATATCTATCAAGACCATCATGAGACAATGATGACATCAGTTAGAAAGAAGAAAATTGCAATCTGAATGAAGTACTTGACAACGTTTAGAAGGCAGAAGCACTTCTACTAGATCTAATGGTTGATGTTAGGAGAGATACTTACTAATGTGTTCAGAAAGCCGATCAGAAGGCTTGCTTTGAATGTATGCTGCATCATATATGCACCATCAACACAGTGGTAATAGATTATCATTCGACATGGTTAGATTACAAATAAAGATGCCAAAGCCAGATGTTACCATAGATAATTCACTCACATTCAGAACTATATTAGGTTTCATCTACTAGTAAAAAATGCTAAAAGAAATGATGCTATTAGCAGCATCCAATAATAGACAGTCTAAACTCAAACACATTCAACAGTTATGCTATTTCAAAGCAATGACACAGTATTTAGCCTTAGGCCCTTAGTAGAATATGTACCTGAATCTGAATGGTTGATCTAGTTTTAACTTGAGTTATCAGATATCTGGTGCATGAATATACTCAACTAGCTCCTTCACATCTTTATATCCCTCTTTACTGATGACTTTTAACGTCATTCCATTTTATGGTATTTTCTTATCTTACTATACTCTTATTGCACTTTCAAAAACAGCCGAGACCAGATACAGTCAGTATTCCCTCAACATCCTAGTGGAAGCAAGACTTAACACAGCCGACACCATATTCACAACATCATTTTAAATGATGCTGAAATGTTCCTTTGCTTCTAGTCTCTTGGCTGAAATGTAAAGAACATTATAATGAAAGTGGCAATTATTTAACTTTCAATATTCCCACCAACAGAAAATTTGAGTTAAAAAGAAAAAAGAAAACACAAAGGAGGAGACAAAACCCCAACAATACCCAAATTTCAAGACAAATATGGAGTAACAGCTACCTGCTAGTTGAAAATCTGAAAAGGGATCAAAGAATATAGCAACCATGGAGGCATAGATGTCCAAAAACAAGAACAGAGATTGAAGAACAAGGATTTTCAAGCAGCACCACACAGAAAGATTTCAGCTTGGAATTTTCAGATCACCAGAAGATCAATCAGTTTTCATTTGCAAACAAGTGTTTTTATTTTTCCAGTGCTATAAGAGATTTGGTTGGTTAGATTACATCTCCACTCATAACAAGCAGATCTACACTAACTATTTAATGTATATCTCCACCAGAAATCCAAATTAAGCATTTATGTCTATGAACATTAGCGTCCTTCACCTCATGTGATTTGATAATTTCACATCTAATATTAGAAATGACTGAAATCAACCTCAGATACACAAAGATCAACACAGTAACAATATACACGGCTTCACCTACTCAATTTGGAAATTACAGGTACCACCGAAGATCAACTCAGCAAATTATTAGTACATTCCATTATTTTGGTTTTTCATTCTAAGGAACCAAAATTTTGGCAAAGTTGGACTTTTATTCACAACAACTTGAGATCTGGCGGAAAATTACAGCAATCATATCACAGAGCATAGCGCTCCAAATTTATATACAGAAAGAGAAAAGACAAATACCAAATCACCAAACAAAATATCCTTTTTTTTGTTCCCATCAGATCATATTGAGAATACTGAAATGTAACACACCTTAAAAGAATCAATGAGAGTAGTGTCTGAACCAGCAGAACTTGCTTCCTCTATCACATTCCCCCACTTCATCATCTCTAGAATGAATCCACCATAGAAGATTTGAAAGAGAATTCCCATCATCAAACCCAGTTAAGCTCCTAGTTTTGTTTAGAGCACCCACTTTATCATATATTGCTTCCAAAGTATACACAAACCCTTTCCACCCTTCTCCAACCCCTTCCCTTGCCAGAGCTGGCAGTGTCCATTCGACCAACTGCTTCACAAACTGCACGTCTGAAAACAGAAGTTCAGTAATGGGCAATATTGGTAAGACCTGAATTCCAAGTCTACACTCTTTCCATTCAGGTGGAGCAAACCAAAGGCCGCTATCCCTTTTGTTAGACCATAAAACACCCACCACCCTGTTGTTTTTTGTGAATTCTTCCCCATATAAAGTGCTTCCCTCTTTCACATGCCACCAAGTCTGTGCAGAATGAATCTCTAAAGCTGAAAGGGTCGATCCAATGGCAACAAGATGGGTATCTCCATAGGCCAAACCCATCAAAGCTGCTGAATAGTATGCATTAACTGCTTCACTTGTGCTCTCCTGGTTTCGTCCATCTGCAAACTCTGTCAATCCCCCAGCCCAAGAGTGCAGCTTCCACAAGTCAAAACACCTCAAGCGGGCATACTTTGAATTTGATCGCCTGCTTAAATTCATAAAATCTGCCATAAGTGCATAAGCTTGTGGCTTATACTTCCTTCCCCAGATGGGATCTATCTTGGCTAGCACTGCAATTGCATAAAGGAAATGACCAATATGAAAATGGTGATCATTATAGACCCCAAAACCAAAGTCAGCTCCCGAATCCAAAGCCCCTTGTTTAGTCACAATTCCACCCCATTTCGATTCATAAAAGAAACCATTTTCTTGAAAAGTCCCCTCCAACCATGGTTCAACTGTATTCTTCAAGAATTTGCAGATTGCCGGGATAACATCAAGGTGACAAACCTCTTCAGCTATCAATGCCAGCCTTGCTGCTCTTGCAATCAATTTTCCATAAAAATAAGATGATGGTGTAGATATTCCCTTCGAATCCAAGGAAGCAACATCCTTATTTAAAGCGTCAATTATCTCTAGACATGCCTCCTCCTTAACACCTTTAATGGAATGCCATGTAACAGAAACAGGGTCACTCTTCAATATCCATGAGTCTCCAACGACACCAACAAGCTCACCATCAATACTATTGTACTTAAATCCCTCCAAGACAGTTACCGAGCTATCCACAGCAGACAGGAGCTGAAGATGGAGTGGATGAGCCAGCATAAGCAAGTCACCCCATCCCTTCTTTTCCCACTTGTACTCCAAGCAAAATGGCTGCTTGAAAACAGCATTACCACTTGTAGGATAACAAGAACTGAAACGATCAAGAACTGCTTCACTAGTTTGATCAGAATTTGGCAAACAAGCAATCCTAATAATACCAGAAAACACACCAGACGTGATAGACGATACATCATTACTCAAATCAATTGGGGATGAAGCATACAAAACCCAAGTTTGCCCATTGTTAAGCTTGATAGTATATTTAGTACGATTACCATTGGGAGAACATTCAAGAATGGCGTGAATTGTCGAAATCGATACCGCTACATTTTCAATAACACTACACGTAATATAGGGAGAACCTTTAACAAGAAAGAACCTAAGATTGCTAGAGGGAAGGTCTAATGTGACACTAAGATCATCAAAGGATGAAATTACATGGGGTGCATTTGGATTGCGATTATTCAACGCTCTGATGGTCAGATCAGCAATAAAAGTCTGGTAAATGAAAGCCGGATTGTGGAACTGAGATGGGTAACAAAGAGTGAGGGATGAAAGCGACGATTTGATGATATATGGGTGTATGAATTCAGGCTGGTCACCATTCTTTAGTACGAAATTTTGGAAGAAAGAATTAGTGGGCAAAGGGTGTGAGAGGAGATGAGGAGCAAAAAAGGCAGATGGGTCAGGTAGAACAGTGGATTGGGTACCTGGGAAGATGAAAGGTTGTGAGGATGATGCCATGGCAAAGGATTGTGAGGAAGATGAAGTTGGCTGTGAATGGGTTAAATAGGGTTTGGTAGGATTATTGAAAGGTTTTTCAAATGATGGATTTAACTTTCCTTTTGATTTTCTTCATCCAAACTTAAGCGCGTTAATCTAATCTGAAAAATCTCAAAATACAAAAAATATTAATTGAATTATTTATGTATAAATGTCAACTTGGTACGTCAGAATGGAGTAGTAGTTGAGAAGCATTTACATACCTGTTCGAATAGCCGCCAGCAAAGAGGAAACAAGGAAGAAAGAAAGGAAATTTGACCTTGCTGGAAGGAAGGAAATAGTTTGATTGCAAGTAAAGATGAGTAGACTCTAGATCTCTCGGCGTAAGTTCACCATTTGGGAAGGGATGAAATAAAATTGGATGAAGCAACAATAATTTATTTTTAGAGCAATTATTAACCCCTTAATAACAATTCTGGGTTCGTTACGGCACAAAACGATCTTTTATAGTGATAGCAACATGTTGTAAGGCTCAGCCGCCATGCGCCGTTTTTTTTAAAAATAAATAAAAAGATTTGGTCCGATTTTTTTTTTTTTTTGTTCAATCCAATTATTTGTATTGTTAATAAATTTTAATTTATAATTTTGAAATTATTTCATAAATGATAAAAATTGATTATTTTTTAAAAGTATACTATTTGGCTTAATTTTAGGATATTTGTAAAACCTTTTAATTATAGATAGAGTTTAAATATATTATTATTATTTTTAAAAGTATACTATTATTGTTATTAATATTTGTTCAATTTAGCAATAAATAATAAATTCGATGTTTTGTAGAATTTATTACTTGTTAGATAGCATTGATTGAAGATTTGATTAGTGACATAGCAAAACATGGTTAAAACTGCATGGACTACTAGAACTTGTGGAGATTTCGTGTAAGATTATTACACATACATCTAAAAAGTTAGTACTATTATTATTGTACGGTTGGTACCAAGAATACTTCAACTCATTCTTTCATCTTCCTAATTAAGCATAATTCTGTTTCTATCTCTGAATAAATCCATCTCCTTCCATCTTTAGAGTTGCAAAGAAAAGCTCATTCCAAGTATCAACAGGGCCTGGCATACACCAATGCACACAATCAGGTATTTGCTTTTCATTTGGCCAATGTCCATAATGACTTGGATGTCCATCTGGTCTCATTACCATTGCTTCAGTTGTATCTAGCAATTTGAACTTGACACTGCCCCTTTTTCTACCTTCCCTTTCCGCTGCCTTCAATTCCTCCAATTGAGTCGAATACATCTTCAATTCGTATCCGTCCAATTTCATTTCTTCATTCTTGAAGGGTCTTGTTCTATTGCAATTCCCTCCATTATTCCATTCCCCATTCTCAAAATGTGAAGGGGAGTATGGCCTTAGCATTACCAATCGACCCTTTAATTTCTTCAGGTTTAAAAAGGTCTTGAAAGCTGTACGAAACGCCATTCTGTATCCATAAAAATGGCTCTGTTTTGTAACATTTTTATCATTGCATAGGTAACATCCAATGAGCTGATCATTTTCGTAGTACAAAAATGGCCTAAAGAACCATTGTCCTCCAGAGATAATGACAATATCAGCTTTGTCAACCTGACTTGCCCAGGCATCATCGGCCTTGTCGAGATACAGATTCATGAGAGTGTAACTAGGATCCGTTTCATGGGATTTGATCAACAGTGGAGACCATAGGGCCATGATTGTAAAGTTGTAATCTTATACAACCATCGCCTGAGTCTTGTGTCCGGAGTTTCTGATACGTCTACAGGAATGGCTGCCTGAGATATAAACATGATATTTTGATTAGCAACAATGTAGGAATCTGGATATTACAACTATGATTTTGCCAATTCCCTAATCTGAATTATGGCTTTTAGCATTTCTAAATTAGTAACATCTTATCATATTTCACTTGCATAAGCATCCCAAAACCAGTGTTATCATGTATAGATAGTTATTTATTTTTACATAAATTAGTGGATTTTAACCTGCAACAAAGGTTAGTTATCCACTACTATCGAGGGGATCCATGGAGCAACATTAAAGTTGTCTTTGTATGACATATAAGTCATTGGTTCAAGCCATGAAATCATTCATTGATGCTTTCATTTGAATAGACTTTCTATATCACACTTCCTTAGAGTACTACCTTTCACCAGACCCTATGTGAATGTAAGATGCATCGTGGACTGAGCTGCCCTTTGTGTCAATTAGTAATAACTATCATAGAGATTTACATTTGAGTAATGAAAATTTTATAAGTAGCAAAAAGGAATGGAAGCACAAAAATTGAATGCTTACGTACACTTGCTAGAAGGCACACAAGTGACTGCATTTGGTTTCTTGCTACTGAGTCTCCAACAAAAGCCAAAGTCTTTCCACGAACAAGTTGTAGAAATTGAGTAGCATTAAAAAGTGGAAGCTCACAATCATTTGGCTTCCATCTCCAGTGTAAGAAATCACTATCCGGTCTTCCATATTTCATACAATTCTGTCGATCATCGATCACACAGTTTGTCTCATTTGTATAGTATGGTCCCTTTGGATTTGGCACCCATTTTCCCACAAAGATGTTACATACTTGCTGTTTTTTCCCTGTTTCCTCTGAATTGTTAGTAATTCCTGGAGACAGTAGTTGGGTAATGGCCTTATGATTAATAGGGAGTGATTCAATATTTTGTAGCAAAGAATAAGTGTTAGTATCAAATGAAGAGAGAGTGATTTTGAGTAAGAGCAGTAACGTTAAGATTGGTAAAACAATTTTTCTAAAGCTCTTAAACAGCTCTGCTGGACCACTCTTCATCTGCAACTGATGTTTCAAAGATCAAAATTATATGACCAGCAGATTACTTATTAAGTTATATAATACTACAGTACTATACTAGTGGCCATGAAACATATTATGCAAGTAAGTTATATATATAATATGTTTGGTTTTATGGAATAATTGTAATTAATTAACAGCATATTATATGTACACGAAGAGTTGTACATGATTTGTCATTTATATGAAGGGTGAATTTCATAATTGCTCACATTTACTATGAGTTTTTTTTTTTTTTACAGCACTATGTATTCTAATATACCCTTCAATTTTTCTATTTAGAGCCACTTTCATAACGAGAGTTATATCAACTCTAAATAACAAAGTTGAGAATATATCCGACCTTTTCTATAAAATTTTGCCTTTACTATCACAAAAGGCACATATGTCCAAAAATATAACTTCCAATGGGTAATTCGTTTAAACTAATACTTATTTTTTTTATTTTTGATCTAATTATATAAATTCAACTAAAAAAGATCGACCCCACGTGACCCAACCTAATCCAAAACCCAAATTTGATGGGTAATAATCTTGTACTTCTTTTATTCTCTATTTCTAGTTGAATAGCTACAAATTTTTGATGGGTAACACATGTGATTGTTGTGTTAGTAAGGACAAATTTTGTAGTTTTTGTGTTAAAAATAGCATAGTTAAGTAACTTAAATGGAAAAAAAAACTCATAATTACGTTACCATCTATGAAATTTACTCTTAGAATGAAACAATACCTACTGTTGACTTTAAAAGAGGTGGTGGATATATAGAGAATCTGAAAGGTCGTCTATTTCTAGTTGACTTATAATTAGAAGAAGCTTTATATATGAGTAAATCAGAACGTGATATCTTAATTCGTGTATTATACTTCTCATTTCTTTTCTTCTTTGAAGTTGTCAGCCACTGGCAAATTTTAGTGACCAATAATGAGACAAAAGAACCATCAGTTGTGGTGTAGTGATGAGACTGTTTCACCTTTAGCATGAGGTCTCAGATTTGAGCCCTGGTCATGGAGAAAATTCAGTTGGAAGCGTTACCCTCGATTGGGCCTGAAGTGCGTAATTCAAATTTAGTCGAACCTCCAATGCAAACTCCAGACACCAAGCGGGAACCAGGAAAAAAAAATGAGACAAGAGAGAGGAAACCGGTTAATTGCTTAATTTCTAGTGTAATTAAAGTGTGAATCATGAATAGTATAATGAAATTGTTATACTATTACTACTTGACATTCATTAACTAATTAACAATCAGTCAACTGGATCCTTTAAACTGAATAAGACAAAATATAATGAACGTTACTAATTATTAACAGAGATTTGGTAGACCTTGGGGAATGGGGTGCTCATGTCAATTTCTATGCAGAATGTAATATTTCATTCCAAATTGATACTTCAATTGCTTAAAACATGATGTTTGAAGTTGTGCCTGCGCGCATTTAGCGCAGAGTTCATGTGCGCAAAAGGCTAACGAGAAAGAACTAGACTTTAAATGATTTGGTTGTTATCAGTTTTGGTTCGATTTGATTTGATTGTTCGATTATTAACCATATATCAAAGTAAAAGAGACGATCCATTCAAAAGAAAAAAGAAGACAACAATTCATTCAAAAAGAAATGAATTGTCTTCGTGCCATTTTGGATGTTATAATTTTTTTACGAGAACTCTAATTGTCTTTGTGAGATGTTCCTTGTTTAAACAAATTCAATTAGTACTAAAGTGAAGAAGGTGCTATTAAAATATATACTTGCTTATAAGTTATAAGCATCACAAAGTCCAAGCAAATTAGCGTCGATCTTTTTAAAAAAAATTATTTATCAATGAATGCATATCATTCTTAAGTTAACACTCCAATCCCAAAAAAGATGCGCATTTATCGTTATATTCATTTACGATTAAGATTGAACTCATGGGCAAGGGATTGCTCTTGCATTTGATCAAATGCGTTAATAGATGAAGTACTAAGATTTCGTTTATGGCTACACATAAAGTTTTAGTGTCTACTTCTTCGGTTGATCTATAGAATCATAGTAACTTAATTCTCACTATTTTATTTTATTTTCAATTTTGTGTTTAGAGGTTTATCTCTTTCATTACGATTGTATTTACCAAATTATACCTTTCATAATTTTTAAAAATCTTTATAATAGCAGGAAACACAAACAAATTAACTAATTTGAAAATAATAAATGAGACCTTGCTATATGCTATATGCTGGAGCTGGAAGGTAGGAGAGTTTGATTGCAAGTAAAGATAAGTATAGTCAATAGATATCTCTAGCCTCTAGGCGTAAGTTAACCATTTTGGGACGTGGGATCTCTTGTGCCATTGTCATAAGTTCAGTCGGAATTAAGCCATGTAATTTATTATTTTTAAAAATATAATTGATGTTATATTATGATACGAAATATCAAAAATTATTTGTTATTTTAGTATCAAAAATATTTTGGATTACTTATGCTCATTGCTCACTTGAAGTGCTTAGGGGAAAAAAATCATTAAATTTAAAGATAAAAATTAAAAACCGCCAAAAATAAAGGCCGTCTTAAGACATCCTTTGATTAAAGACTGAATTGGTTGGGCTGAAGATCTAGCCCATAACAAATGGACCAAATTCCGTTGGTCTTTGGCAAAATTACTCAAATACAACTTTTTGAAAAGGTATTTTTAAAAAAGTTATAAATATTTTAGAAAATTACATAAATATAATTTATTCTAGCAACATTTCTTGATTTATGGTATAAATCCTATATACCATGTATATATAGAGTATATATATTGTAGAATATGTAATTTAGTTAATAATGCTAGATTATGAAATATTATACGTAACAACCTTTACGGAGCACCTATTTGGTCGGTGCCGCTTATTTATAACCACCTTTTCAAATTATTTAACTAATATTCAAGATCAAGGGATTTGGCCTGAGAATATCTGAATTATAGCAAAACCGGAGTTTTTGTGCAGAATAGATATCTTAAGTACTAACATGAGGGAGAATTTCAAATTGTGAAGCTTTGATTACTTAAATATACATTGATATAAAACTTCTTTACAAATAACTTATACCCTTTTCCTAAAACAAATTACACAAACAATTGAAAAAGTTATTATACGTTTGTTACCAAATTCTAAGCATAATTCTGTTTCTATCTCTGAATAAATTCATCTCCTTCCATCTTTAAAGTTGCTAACAAAAGCTCATTCCAAGTATCAACAGGGCCTGGCATACACCAATGCACACAATCAGGCAATTTCTTTTCATGTGGCCAATGTCCATAATGATTTGGATGTCCATCTGGTCTCATTACCATTGCTTCAGTTGTATCAAGCAATTTGAACTTGACACTACCCCTTTTTCTACCTTCCTTTTCTGCTGCCTTAAATTCCTCCAATTGAGTCATATACATCTTCAGTTCGTATCCATCCAACTTCATTTCTCGACTATTGAATGGTCTTGTTCTGTTGCAATTCCCTCCGTTATTCCAATCCCCATTCTCAAAATGTGCAGGGGAGAATGGCCTTAGCATTACTAATCGACCCTTTGATTTCTTCAAGCTTAAAAGGGTCTTGAAAGCTGTGCGAAACGCCATTCTGTATCCATAGTAATGAGTGTGTTTTGTAACATTCTTTTGATTGCATTTGTGACATCCGATGAGCTGATCGTTTTCATAGTACAAAAATGGCCTAAAGAACCATTGTCCGCCAGAGATTATGACAATATGAGCTTTGTCAACCTGACTTGCCCAGACATCATCAGCCTTGTCAAGATACAGATTCATGAGACTGTAATAGGGATCACCAGTAGGATCAGAGTCATAGGATTTGATCAACTGTGGAGACCAGAGGGCCATGATTGTGAAGTTGTAATCTTTATACAACCATCGTCTGTATCTTGTGTCCGTAGTCTCCGATACGTCTACAGGAATGGACGCCTGAGATATAAACATAATATTTTGATTAGTTGATGATTTTGCCACTTCTGTTACAACTATGATTTTGCCAATTCTGTTACATCTGAATTATGGCATTTAGCATGTTTTAAACAGTTGCCAAAACATCCCTAGGGAGCACCCCTTCATCAGATCCAGCATGAACGCGGGATTCATCGTGGACAGATCGAGCTCCCCATTATATCAATTATTAATAACTATATATCATAGAATGATGAAATTTAGAAATAGCAGAAAATATAGCAAAATGGAAGCACAAAAATTCAATGCTTACATTAGCTAGAAGGCACACGAGTGACTGCATTTGATTTCTTGCTAGAGAGTCTCCAACAAAAGCCAAAGTCTTTCCACGAACAATTTGCAGAAATTGAGTAGCATCAAAAAGTGGAAGCTCACAATCATTTGGCTTCCATCTCCAGTGTAAGAAATCACTATCCGGTCTTCCATATTTCATACAATTCTGTCGATCATCGATCACACAGTTTGTTTTATTTGTATAATATGGTCCCTTTGGATATTGTACCCATTTTCCCACAAAGATGTTACATGTTTGCTGCCTTATCCCTGTTTTCGCCGAATAGTTAGTGCTAGTACTAGTAATTCCTGGAGAAACTTTCTCTGGCTGATCAAGTGGGAGTGATCCATTTTGACTTGATTCAAGATTTTGCAGCAAAGAATCAGTGGTAGAATCAAATGAAGAGTAGCTAATTTTGAGTACAAGCAGTAACGTCGCGATTGGTAGAACAACTTTTCTAAAGCTATCAAACAACTCTGCTACACCACCCTTCATCTACAAGTGATGTTACAAAGATCATTTTTTTGTGAGCAAGTTATATAGTAGGACTATCAATGATAGAAAAAGCTACTTTTCACTGTTTAAATGTTTGGTATTATGGACTAAATGATTGTTATCTTGATAAGACTCTTTCAAAATTGAACTAACACTCTGGTTCTACAATATAATAATTGTAACTAGAAGCATATTATATGTACATGGTGAGTTGTACATGATTTGTCATTAAAGTGAAACATTACCTGTTATATTTCAACATATAGTGAGAATCACTAGATTCTTGAGAGTTGGAGAGCAAATTAATGTAAAATATAATATATTGAGAACCAACACTTCAAGCTACACATATATTTCTGCTACAAAGGTTTATCTGAATGTTTTAACATAACTTGCTTGTATGTTTAATAGATATACATAGTAACATTCAATTATCTTTCCTTTTCTTAAACCATCTTTCTCTAGGTTCACACGAAATGTCTTACTATCATTAATAGAACTTACTCATACCGACCTTAAAGCGTTACTTTATTAGTAATTGTTTTCTTTGTCCCAAAATAAGCGTTAATTTAAGCATTCAAGACAAAAATAGTAATTGTTTCAAATTAAATTAACGAAACACTTCTTCTTAATAGTGCACAATTCTCAAAAGAAATTCTATCTAATAAATAGGAGTAACTTAGTAAATTATAGGTATATTTATTATTTTTCTTAATGAGCATGAAATGAGATAAAACAACACTTCTTTTGGGACGGAGGGAGTAATTGAATAATGATTATGTTATCCAATTTCAATAACTTGCAGAGGAAAAAGGTGAAAAATAGGTTGTTGGAGACTTAAACATGGCGTAGCTTGGGGGCAATTAGCTGAATGATGATATATCCTGAGTACTTTGCATTGCTTTTAATTAGCTCCTTATCTATGCACTATTTTTGCCTTTTCATAAAGTACATAGTTTTCACGTGTGATCCGCCATTGATAAAAATAGTTCCCTTAGGGCTTAGGATTCCCAATTTCAAACTTAAAGTTATTTCCGCGGAGTCAGTTTTTTCACTAAATAATTCAAAATATAATAATTAATCGACGGAGAGGGTCGGATGAAACCCCCTCCGCCTCATACATTGACCACCCACTTGAAAAGAACATAAGTAATAAAAATCAAGCAAATTGGATTGAAAAACGTGTGATAGTCTCTAACATGTCCTACTTTTATGTGATAAGATAATACAACGAGAAAAAAACAACAAGAACACTAATAATTTCAGAAATTAATTCAGAAGAGTACGTATCATAAGAGTTGAAAATTGGAATATTTATTTCAATCGAAAAGAAATTTTGATTGTGATTCATGAACAACCTTTATTTTTCTCTTGCAGGACAAACATACCCAATAAGAGTGGATTTAGCAGCTGGCATTCTATTTTATTTATTTATATATTATTCAAAAGAGGACAAATCTTATTGAGTTATTGTTAGTAATCGTCAGTTTTAGCTGTCAAACTCTTGGTTCTTTCTGCAAATTTTCATCAAAGTATAGTATACTTCATTAATCATTAGATAAAAGATGTTTTATTTATTTTTACCTTAATTATAGTTATTTACGTATGATTCGAAAAAATCGAAAAATTGGCAATATAATCAGAAACTTCTAAATTTGAACTACTGTAACACTGCGATTCAAATTGATTTAGCCTATTGGTGACTTGTCTTCCATTGGAGGGACCTACTCTCTATATTAAGATATGACATTGAATTAACTAACTTGACCCTATATTGTTGCCTTGTGAGTTGTGGGCTACAGTTTGCATGTACATGGTGGTGGTAGCATATGTAGGGAATCTTTTCATTAAATTGTACTAATTTGATCGGGAGGTCACAAGTTTGAGTTAGAAAAACAATATCTTTCAAAAATATATAATAAGATTGCGTATAATAGACTATATCCTTCCCCAAATTAAACTATGCACATAGCCGGAGATAAGTGTACTGTCAGTTGTTTCATATACGATCTAACTTGTCATTTATCAAGTTTTAGATTCATTTCTCAAATGATCATATTTTAAGTGCATCTTGAACGAATTGAAAGACATGTCTCAAACGAATGAATAACACGATCATTAGAAAGGGAAAATATAGAAATTAGTCAAAGAAGTGCCCAAAAATTAATGAGTGCTTGTAGAAACTTTTGCCTTGTAATTTGTTTTGCAACTCCTATAAAATTTCTTTTAGTATCATTGTTTAAGCACATAAAAAAACTCATTTTAATCAAAATTTAATACACAATCTAATGATATGCCATATAGAATTTTTATACGAAGGAACTCATTTTTTCATGAAAAACATACTATTATTGTTTTAGTATTAAAATATTGTGCGATGCCAAAGGAATAACAATTATGTGATGATTAATAACATGGTGTATAAGTATAAATGTATAGTGTTTTAAGTATTAAAGTAGGTCCCAGGAATAAGAAACATGTGATGATTAGTGAGTAATGTTATGTTTGTGGGCCTGGCAGCCCCTGCAATGGACGAAATAAGAGGGGACCGCAGGCTGCCGGTGAGTCCATCGCCCATTCGTAATTTCATTAGTAGTTGTCTCGTTACAAATAGTGACATTGTGTATGACTGTATGAGTATAATACAGGTTTTCTTGAAATCTTTTACAATAAAAAGTTGGCAATAATGGTTGTGTTGAATTAAACAAGTATTATGGAATAAGATTACTTGAAATATTTGTAATGAAACTTCCGCTTGTAACTGGTGAAAGTCATTTTTCTTATTTGGGTGGGAAAAGTTCAAACCTTTTATTTGGAGCAAACATATTCCACAATTGAGGTGAACCAAAAGCACTTTGATTTCATCAAGAAAAACCATACCAAAAGCACTTTAAACCAAATAATAAATTTATTCATATATTTTGAACTGCTTTCATTTGCTTTCTCTTGAACCAAGGTTCTCTCGAAACATTCTTTTTACCTCTCAAGGTAGGAATAAGGTCAACCTATGTTCAACCTTCTCCGGACTCCACTGGTTAAACTAATGGGTATGTTATTGTTGTTGTATATTATACCGTAAACTATGCATGTCCTCATACCTCTCTTTTCTTGTAAACTATGCATGTGCCTATGGCTTTGGTAAAATATCATCAGTTCTATGAAATTCAAGAAGGGACACCTTTTTCCAACTTTTTTAAAACAGAGGTATGGTACGTTGCATCTTCACGGCAACATATAACTATCCAAGAAACAGAGTTCCTCAAAAACATGAATCCAAAAATATGAAGCAAATAAGAAATCAGAGTACATTGTATAATTTTGCTCTCTCATTGAAGCTTTTCCTCGAGGGGTCTGATGCTCTCCATCTTGATCATATGAAACAAGAAATCAGACCAAGAATCAATAGGACCAGGCAAGCACCAATGAACACAGTCATTTGCCACATTTTCATTTGGCCAATGCCCATATTTACTTGGGTGACCATCTGGTCTCAACAACATGGCTTGCGTAGAATCCATCAACCTGAATCTCTTCCCCTTCATCTTCCCTTCTTTCTCCGCGACCTTAAACTCTTCAACTTGGATCCTATATTGCTCCATGCTTTGATCCTCCAACGTGGTCTCATTACTTCCATATGGCCTTGTCCTTGCACAATCACCTCCCTCATTCCAGTTCCCGCCTTCATAATGAGAAGGTGCAAATGTCCTAAGAATTGCTACACCCTTAAAATTTTCTAAATTGTTGATGGCTTTAAGAGTAGTTTTGAATGCCCTTTGGTACGCATAGGTAGATGGAAGTTCAGTTACATTTGGCAGTCCACAATACCTGCACCCGACTCGTTGGTTGTTTACATAGTAGACGCTGCACCGGGCAAACCAGTGGCCGGCGTTTAAGATAATGTAGTCATATCCCTCAATTTTGGTGGTCCATTTCTCATCTGCTTCATCTAGGTAAAGGTTGTAGAGTCCAGTATGGCATGGACCATCTGCATCTGCTTCTTTTGTTGAAACCAAAAATGGTGACCAATATATTGCTAGGGTGAAGTTGTAAGTTGTGTATTTGTACTTTTTGAAAGACTGATCTGGATTGTCAGAAATATCAACAGGATATTCAACCTAAAAACACAAAAAAGAAGATCAATTTTTTTTTTACCACTTCTTCGATAATCGAAATATAGAATTATTTTATCCTACGTTTGGTTTAGAGATATTAGTTAATCCCAAAATTATTGATACACAGAATATATGTGATAACTTTGTCTATCTCATATGGGTACCAAACGAGCCCAAAGCGTCGGCAGCAATTCCCGGAAATAAATTTCTTAATATAAGGACCATTGTCAATGATTGTTGATTAATGATTTAATTAGTCAAACAAATCTCTCGAAGGGCATAATAATCTTTTTTTTTTATTTTGTTTGTATCGACATTTTTCATGATAGAAAAAGCTTTATATATTTTAAAGAGATGAGCTCTTTATAATATTGGGGACCCGAAGAGATTTTCTGAGAATTTAAAAGCAATATGACAAATTTGACGCTGGCCCGCAATGTTCCTCCTATTGTCGTAAGTTTCTGTTGTTCTTTTCTTTATTTTATTTTTTATTTTTTTTAGGTATGAGGAATGAAATGAGAAAAAACTGTTTTGGACTAGAGGAAACCATTTCTAGCATGACAAATTGACAATGACTATTTAATTAAAAAATAAAAATTTCGCCGAGAATTAAGGAGGGAAGAAAAATCCAAAAGATTATTATTTTCAATAATTGGTAGTTAAATGGTTAATATAATTTAATTTCATAGTGGTTTGTGACTAGACTTTGATTCCTCCAAGGCCTTCCCATCGAAAAATCATCCATCACTTTACTGTTAATGACCATATTCATTAATCCTATATTTCCTTTATCCTAATTTATAAATCATAAAGATTAGATGTACGATTCATAAAAATAATTACATCATATTTATTATTTAGGATGCAATTATTTTTAAACTTTATTAAAGCAGAATATTTTATGCATTAAACTATCTTTTTATAATTTATAACCACATAAATATTTTTTTAACACTGCTCGTGTTATCTAATTAATACCAAGATTAATAATTGAGATTTATAGTAAAATAGAAAAAATAAATTACTTTTATAAATAAAGAACTAATTTGAAATAAATATTTTTTAGTAAGATGTATTAAGGCAGTAATTCAGCCGTACTGTCTGTGAAAATCAACAAAAATTTCAGAGAAGAGAATGATACCCGGGACAAGAGGCATATCAGAGACTGCATTTGGTTTCTTCCAACTGAATCACCCACAATTGCCACCGACTTGTTTCTGACCAAATCCAGAAACTGAAACGGGTTGAAAATCGGCAGCTCACACCCATTAGGCTTCCACCTCCACTTCAAATAATCACTATCGGGTCTTCCATGCTTCATACAGTTTTGGTGGTCATGGATTTCAGTACAGGTCACATTCGTATAATACGGAGCATCCGGATTCCAAATCCATTTTCCACTGAAAACATCACACTTCTCTGCTTCTTTAATCGCTATCTTCCGCTTCTCGAAAGGAAAGTAAGTGGGTGAAATTTCAGACGGATTTCGGATTATTAAACCTCCTGAGTACCAATTAAATGGGTGGTAAAGAGGGATAAGACCCAGAACAACAACTGCTAAAATTAAAAGTATAAATATACTTGGGGTTCTTTGAGCTGAAGTGGAGTATTTCCCAAAGGGAAGCTCCATTTCTGAATGTTAATTTTCTTCTATGGAAAGTTGAAAAAGAAAGTAGTAGTAGAGATGGCAGAAATTACGGAGAAAAGTAAGTTGTTAAAGATGCATAGAGCATGCAATTAAGGGGGTACCTCTTTCTACATGTATGTTGACACTTGTGATAATCCTAATTTTTCTTGTCATTTGGACTCTCTACAAAATAATTGAACATATTAATCCAAAAAAATTGAATAGTAAAATGTTCTCACTCTCTAGAACTATTCATTTGTTATAAATGAGTTTGATCTTTGTGTCACGAAGCTTCTGTGGATTTGTGATACCTAGGCAGAGAATGGGTTGAAGGAGAAAAGGTGGTGGTACTATAACATTAACAAGGTATGAGGCTTGTCAGTGAGTTGGGTGGCTCATTTATACGACACTACTGATTTGAAAATTTTATTACGCATAACGTGCGGTTGCAGATTAGTTATCTTCACCTCACCATTCCCACCTTTTCTTTATTTTAATCCTGCCCTTATTTCTTTCGGGCGAATCGAATCGAACTAATTTAATATTTCGTTCTTCCATATTTTGGTTTGTATTTGATACAATTTTTAATATTATGATTCGGTAGTACCAAAATACAGAAGTTTAACTGTTAAAAGATCAAAATAAAAAATCAGTTTTACGCTTATCCGTAAATTGTAATTGATAATTAATTGAGGCCCAATTTTTAAATTAGGCCAATTCCCTAATTACGAGGGATGACAATGGGGATAAACCCGCAAAAAATTTTAATCTGTCCCGTCCTGTTCCATATAACATTTTTTTTCATTTTCAACCTGCGACACCCCGCCCCGTATAGTCCCGTCCCGCATGAACTCTCCCCGCATAATTTTTTTAATATTTTCTTTTTCTAGTTAAGTTTAATATTAAAAATAAATTCATTTTTTTCATTGAGTTGTATATATTAATTTAATAGATAATGACTTAGAAATTTATTTTTTAGAGGTCAATTGAAAACATGTAAGAAATTGTATTATTTTTTATTGAACCATTTTCATTTACTATCTTAAATATTTTAGTAGTTTTAGAGAAATTATCTCAATAAATAATGTTCTATCACTCTTATAACATGTTAAAATAAAATTTATGTGAGTTCAAACTTAATTTTAACTTTTTACATGTTATAAGAGTGATATAACATTATTTATTAAGATAATTTATTTAAAGTTACTAAAATATTCAAGATCGTAAATGAAAATGGTTCAATAAAATATAATACAATTTCTTACATGTTTCTTAATTGACCTCTAAAAATAAATTTTTAAGTCACCATCTTATTAAATTAATACAACTTAATGAAAAATTGAAATTTATTTTTAGTATCATACTTAATTAAAAAAAGAAAATATTAAAAAAATTAAGCGGAGCGGATTCATTCGGGGCAGGTTTATGTAGCAGGGTGGAGCAAGTTGAAAATTAAAAAAATTATTATGCGGGGCAAGGCGAGTTTTTATTTTTTTTACGGGTTTAGCTCAACCTGCCCCGCTCCCGCACCGCCCATTGCCCATCCCTATTATGTTAGCGAGCTTTAAAAGAACAAACCGTAAAAAGGGGAATTGAATTGCTACAGTATTCGGTAGTCGGTACACTCTTGAAAATAGAAAATTGAAATTCGAAAGAATCAAACCGAAGTACGAAACGTACACCCGTACTTAAACAATTAAAATAGAAAAAAACTGAAGCTTGTTTGTCCATTCTGTCATTCACCATAAATACATATGTCCTCAACCTATAAATCCAAGAGAGTCC
Source organism: Solanum etuberosum (assembly GCA_029582245.1). Taxonomy (NCBI): domain Eukaryota; kingdom Viridiplantae; phylum Streptophyta; class Magnoliopsida; order Solanales; family Solanaceae; genus Solanum; species Solanum etuberosum. The sequence goes on from JAJONR010007810.1 coordinate 26,377, forward strand.
ATAGTAATAATGTACAAGCAGCCCCCAATTGGTGAGTTTGGGTTTGGAATGATAATAATATAGCAATTTTCAAAAACGAAAATCATAATTATGAAATCGAAGTTTTCAATACCATACCTTATCACGGAAACACCACTGCTTCCATCATACAAAAAATACCTTCAGTCTGTAACGTAACCATATCTTGTAGTGTCGTCAGTATAAGTCCTGTCTTACCAGAAATATTCCATTCCTGCAAGTAATGGACTGGCTTTGGTAAACTTGAACCATATGTTGTACCCTTTGGTCTGTGGGGAGAAAATCATCAGCTCTGTAAAAATTCAACAAGGCTTTTTTTTGCCCAAACTTTTCTAACAGTACTATAGTTACATTTGCAAGTCAACCATATCGATCCATGTAATCGAGTTCCTCTGTAATTCACAACCATTCTAAAAATAAATGAAGCAACTAAAAAAATCAGAGTACATTGTATGATTTGGCTCTCATTCAAGCTTTTCCTCTAGGGATTTGGTGCTCTCCATCTTGAACATATGAAACAAAATATCAGCCCAAGAATCAATGGGACCAGGCAAGCACCAATGAACACAGTCATTATACAATACCACATTGGCATTTGGCCAATGCCCATATTTACTTGGGTGACCATCTGGTCTCAACAACATGGCTTGTGTTGTGTCCATCAATCTGAATTTCTTCCCATTCATCTTCCCTTCTTCCTCCGCAATCTTAAACTCTTCAAGTTGGATCCTGTATTGCTCTAAGCTTTGACCCTCCAACGCAGTCTCATTACTTCTATATGGCCTTGTCCTTGCACAATTACCTCCCTTATTCCATTCCCCACCTTCAAAATGAGAAGGTGCAAAAGTCCTAAGAATAGCCACCCCCTTAAAATTTTCTAAGTTGTTGATCGCTTTAAGGGCAGTTCTGAATGCCTTTTGGTAGGCATAGGTAATAGGGAGTTCAGAAACATTTGGTATTCCACAGTACCGGCAGCCAACTCGTTGGTTGTTCTCAAAGTAGACACTGATCCGGGCAAACCAGTGGCCGGCATTTAAGATGACGTAGTCGTATCTTTCAATTTCGGTGGTCCATTTCTCATCTGCTTCGTCAAGGTGAAGGTTGTAGACTCCAGTATGGCTTGGACCATCTGCATCTGCTTCTTTTGTTGACACCAAAAATGGCGACCAATATGTTGCTAATGTAAAGTTGTAAGTTGTGTATTTGTACTTTTTGAAAGCTTCATCTGGATTATCAGATATATCAACAGGATATTCCACCTGAAGAAAAACAGAAAAGAAGATCAAATTTTTTATTACTTCGTTGATCATGCAGTGTTTGGCAAGAACCCAGGTTGTTTCCCTAAGTGATTCTTGGCTTAATATAACATGATATATTAATTGACTAATATAAGAACCATGACTTAGTCTCCAGAAGGGCACAATTAACTTTTTACAAATTACGATTACGAACCCACATTACCAGACTTGCGTTCTCTAACAATTTGGCACAATACATTATTCTAAGCTATACTTTTATAGGAAAATCTCTTTGGATCTAGCTAATAATTTTGTTATAATATTGGGATCAAAATAGACTATCTGAGGATTAAAATGCAATATGACAAATTTCACGCTGGCCCCCAATGTTCCCCTATTTTGGTAAATCTCTGCTTTTCTTTTCTTGTAACTATTTAATCTTTTGAGGGATGATCAATACTCAAGTTTCAATTTGTTTATTTTACTTTCCTAGTTCGTTTAAAAAGAATGTTTTTTTCACAAGATTAAAAGACATTTTAGTACATCTTACATATCTTTTAATTTTAAAATCACAAGATTTAAAAGTTTATTTACTTTTTAAACTCTGTGTCAACTTAAGCTAGACAAACAAATTGAAAAAGATGAAATAGTAATGAAATGAGAAATAACTTTTTAGGACTGAAATGAGAAATAACTTCCAAAATGAGAATGATTATCTTATGATAATTTCATTTTTATCCCAAAATAAAAGGAAGGGAAGAAAAATTTAAGCTTATTAGTTTCAAGAATTGTAGTTAATACTCTTTAAGTAGGCGTTTGGCCATGCGATACCATATCACGATATGGAATCGTGAGATGGAATGTCCAAACGCTTTCACGGTGATTCCATCTCATGATTTCATATCATGAGATGGGATTCCATATTCTCCCAAAAATCATGATATGGGAAATCCATATCATGATTTGAGATTTTTAAAATACAAAAATTGATATAAATTTAAGCTATTTGTATTAAAAAAAATGGACAAAGACCAAACCTGATAAGTTTTTGAATACTTAAAGGACTAAAATCAGTAAGTTTATAGTTAAGGGACTAAAACTGGTAAGTCTATAATTAAGGACTAAAACTGATAAGTTTTTGAATAGTTAAAGGACTAAATACGTTAAGTGTATAGTTAAAGAATCATTTTAGACCTACTCCCATAGTTAATGGACTATTTATGTCAGTTTTTTCGCATATCCAAACAAAACTTCAATTTCATCTCATGATTTCATATTATAATACCATATCATGATTCTATATCGCATGGCCAAACGGAGCCTAAGTGATAATGGTTTATGAGTAGACTTGGCATCTAGTACTTTAAACAGTTAGACGAGATTAAACGACGTCGTACCGCGCTCTATCACATTTTATGCTCACGAGTCACGAGGTTAGGATTATTCCAGGCCCCCTTCGGCTAAAAACTTTACATTTCAAGTCCTCCATTTTACTGTTCATGATCAAACTTTTCCCAATATTCCTCCACATTGTATTACCTTTCCCAGCTTCATGCCGGAAAACAATACGCGTTGACCTATCAATGGCGTCTTCCAGAAATTATAACTAAATAATGAAAATTTCTAGTCTTAGGTAGACCAAATCTTCAATTAACCCTAATTTATGCAGCTAATCCAGGCTAGAGTTTAACGAAACTAAGATAAACTATCGCATAATATTTTAGAAGTAGTAATTAACCATAGATCAGTAAGTACTCTGTTCAAATTTAACAATAATTGCAGAGAAGAAAATGTTACCCGAGCCAATAGGAATATCAACGACTGCATTTGATTTCTTCCAACTGAATCACCGACAAGTGCCAACGATTTGTTCCTAACCAAATCTAAAAACAGAAACGGGTCGAAAATGGGTAGCTCACACCCATTAGGCTTCCATCTCCACTTCAAATAATCACTATCGGGTCTTCCATACTTCATACAATTTTGGTGTTCATGGATCGCATAACAGGTCATATTCGTGTAATATGGACCATCTGGATTCCAGACCCATTCGCCGGTGAAGATATCGCAGGTCTCCGGCTCTTTAATCTTTATCTTTTGCTCCTCAGCAGCATGGTAATTGGGTGAAATTTCAGAGGGATGTTGGGTTGCTAAATCTGCTGGGTACCAATTAAATGGGTGATAAAGAGGGATAATACCCAAAACGACAACAGCTAAAACTAAAAGTAAGAATATTCTTGGGGTTCTTTGGGTTGAAGTGGAGTATTTCCCAAAGGGAAGCTCCATTTTTCTTTGGGAATTTCTTCAATGGAGAGTTGAAAAGGAAAGTAGAAATGGGAGAAAGGAGAAAAATAAAGATGTTAAAAATACATAGTGGATGTAATGAAAAGGGGGCCAGTTTTGCACATGTATGTTGACTCTATGAACGTGCTAATCACATATTTTAAGCTTCTTTGTACTACGTATTAATTCCTCATCAATTAGCACATATAATTTGGATCATAATCACTACACATCCATGATTTAAGACCAGTAAGTACAATCTAATTATAGCACACAGACGCAACTAGACTTTACTTCTACTTGGTAGGTAGTAATTTTTTTTTAGTAGTTTGAGTAAATATTCCCTCGTTATGTAATTATTTGTATTAGTAGAAATTATGAATCATGTTATGGAACCATCAAAAATGTAATTAGAGATTTTGAGTTTGAGCGTTTGATATGGGAAAATTCTTGGTGGAAAGCACAAATACGGATTAGTCAGATTTTAATACTTTCTGATTAATTTGACATTCTTAAAAAAATGACTTTTAAGCTGTGTCCCCAAGCTTCTTGCAGATATGTGAAACGTAGGGAAGAATGCAAGTAAAAAACAATTTTTGGTGGTACAATGTGCAATGATGTTGGTACTAGTGTCGGTGGCTCATATGTGTTGTAAATAATTTATTTGGCAAAACGTGTGGTGAACTGGTGGCTCATTAGTTGTCTCCAGTATACAGAGGTAACTAAGGAACACGTTTTCAATTCTTTATTTATGGATTGATCTAGTAGTATGTAAAATTTTCACCAACAAAATTACTTGAGGAATAACAAATATTGTATTCAGTTTTGATTTAACATTAAAATTAAAAGAGTAAAGATATTTTTGAATTTTATAATGTTAAACTAAAGATATATAAAAAAAATTCTAAAATAGCTTGTAAACTTGTAATTTTGAACATATCATACAAACAATTGTAATTAGAAAGTTGAGCAAAAAAAAGGAATTTTATATGAATCATATAGTGTTAAGAGTTAATTACATCCTATCCTGACTCTTTTCCAAATTACAAAACTTCCTTAAATTTGGTGGAATCCGAATACATCCAAAAATGTCCCGATACATCGCGTCTCGATTTCAGATACATCTTTCAACATTCTGATACATCGCGTTTCGATTTTGAATACATCAGTTAATGTTCTAACTGATGTATCCGAGAATAGGAGAGAGTAGGGATTTTTGTAATTTTTTCAAATGAAAGGAATTTTTAGAGAATATTATAAAATAAGTTGTGTATTTAGATAATGTTTAAAAAAATACATTTTCTCAAGGAACTAAACCAAAAAAAAAATAGAAGAAATACTAATTTCCAAATGAGAGGAATACCGTATACGAGATAACACTACATCTAATGCATTTATTTTAGTATGAAAAAACTGATACACTAAGCATTATAACTACATAGTATAGACTATTATAAGTCGTACTGTTATAGATATATCTTTTTTTGTGGAACAATTCCCCCCCTTCTAACAAAAAAGGAGAATGAAACAAGAATTACACTAATAAGTAACATATCACAAGAAAAAGAAACTCTTTTTTCCAGAAAATCCTAAGAGATGAGATATAATAATTAATCTCCTCCCACTTCTCTTTTCAACAACTCTACTAAGAAATCATTCCAAGCATCAATTGGTCCAGGCAAACACCAATGAACACAATCATTAGGTACCGTAACGTTTGGATTAGCATATCGACCATATTTACTAGGATGACCATCTGGTCTCAACAACATAGGTTGTGTTGTATCAAACAACCTAAATTTCAACCTTCTTCTTCTCCCTGCTCTTTGTGCAATCTTTAATTCATCAAATTGAATCTTATAAAACTCCAAATTATAACCTTCAAGTTTCTTCTCATTCCTCTTAAACGGTTTAGTCCTTGCACAATCTCCTCCTTTATCCCAAGGCCCGTTCTCAAAATGCGACGGGGCAAAAGTCCTCAAAAACGTTACACCTTTATAGTTTTCGAGGCTATTAATAGCCCGAAATGCAGTACGAAAAGCCCGTCTGTAACTGAAATACGATGTTACATGGTTAACGTTCGATTGCGGACAGTAGAGGCAACCAACAAGGCGACGATTTAAGTAAAACATTGTTGGACGGAAAAACCAATGGCCAGCAGAAATAATAACATAATCGAAACCTTGGATTTGGTTCGTCCAGAATTCGTCGAATTCATCAAGATATAAATTGAAGGGTTGTGTGACATCATTTGGGTCGGTTTTTTCAGTTTTTACCAAATAGGGTGCCCAAAACATGGAAATGTTGAAGTCGTAATCTTTGTAGATCCAACGTCTGTTTTCGTCTTGTGTTTCTGAAACATCCTCTGGATATACAACCTGAAAGAAAATAGAAAATGATTTGAAAACCAACGTCTGTTTTCATTGATTTACTAAAGATCCATCTTTTTCTTTCAGTTTACAAAGAAATTATCTTTTACAATGAGTTTTTAATATGCAAAACTTCAAGTTTATGTTTCACTTATTGTGTACCTCAAAGACCAAACCTTAAACTTTGGTGGTATTTTTATGAGGATTCTATTTACTTATTGTAGAATAGTTCTTTTTCACACGGTTATAGGATAGTCATCTATAGGTGGTAGGGTAGGGTGGGTGGTAAGGCTCAGATTGCGATCAATCTTACTTCCTAATTGTGTGTGGGCTGAGGTTAGAGCACATGAAGCTCACCACTACCTCGTAAGGGCATTGAGACCAGAATTTCAAACCGACAAAATGAATGAGTTAGAATTAAGGACTATTTAATGAAAACGAGCAGCTACGTGATGAGAACTTACCCTGGACAAGAGACATATCAATGATTGCATATGATTTCTTGCAACAGAATCTCCAACAAATGCAAGAGATTTTCCTCTAACAAATTCCAAGAATTGAGTAGGATCAAATATTGGCAACTCACAAGCATCAGGTTTCCACCTCCACTTCAAGAAGTCAGAATCAGGCCTTTCAAATTTCAAGCAATTTTGATGTTGTTGAATAGCATAACATGTATCATTTGTATAATAAGGTCCTTCTGGATTTTTCACCCATTCTCCTGAAAATAAGTCGCAAGATTCACTACTATGTGATACTTCAGATGACAAAATTCTAACATCGTCATTGCTAAGTTGTTTCTTTTGATCTGTTTTTTCTGGGACGACTTTAGGGACCGTGAAGTCACGTTGATGATGTCCGAACTTTTTTCTAGCATGTTGATTATGTCTATCGAGTTTTTTTCTAGGTTCGGGTTCTACTTTCTTATCTGTTATGTCACTTTTGGTCACAAATTTCCTACTTTTCTCATCTTTTTCAGGTTTTTCTTGTTCTTGTTCTGGTTCATGTTCTTGTTGTTGTTCTTCCTTTATGGGCACATTACAAGGTTTCGTGGGCACGTCCTCCACAGGACATGGATGATTGACTTGCAAATCATTATCCAAATGATCAACAACTTGAATTGTATCTTCTGAATTAGAAGAAATAACTTCTGAAATTTTCTTTTGAGAAGAATAACGTATAGAAGGATAGTAAATAGGAATAATTGTGAATAAGATGGTAATGACAATAAGAGGAGCAAGTTTTGGTGCGGTCTTTCTTCGTGTCTGTGGTTTCCCTATTGGAAGTTCAGAGGATTGGAACTTCATGGAGAAAGCTTTGTATGAACATTAAGAGAAATTAAAATATTACAAAATTATAAAGTAAAAGGGAAGAAGAAGAAAGAAAGAAAGAAAGAAAAATAAGAGAGGTAGTGAGTGAAGAAAATATTAAAGAAAGAGAGTTTACGCATGTTGCGCTAAATTCATTAACAAAGTGGTGGTCATCTCTTAACCAAAACTTAGTAACACCATAAGCGCCAAAACAAATAAATTAGTAATGATACTATGATATTGAATCTAGTACACATTTTTTATGGCATAGTTATTTTTATTTTTTTTATAACCGTTGTGTTTGTACTCTATACTAGCTTAATTTTATATGCCTTAGATTCTATTAGGTATCTCCCATCAGTATAGGCATGAATAACGATGCCTATCAAAGCTTAGATAAATTAAAAATAAATTATTATACCTAGCTATTTATTTTTTTTGTCTCATATTTGTGAAGTACTTATCGAAGCATTATGGGATAGATGGATACAACTTTGTAAACTTTTATTGGATGGGTCAGTACAAGGAAAACATTGGGCCGTACTCGAAATATTCAGAATAAATTGGACTTACTGTTAGGAGACCATCAATTGTTAAATGAATCTTTCTGAGGATCCTAAACAGTAAACAGCACCCTTATAATGCTGGCCCTCTAAGATCAAGAAAGAACATATAAAGGATCAAGACTTACAATTCATGAATTTCATATGATTAACATAGATTGATCAAAGTAAATATAACCTGTTTTGAATCTGAACTGGTAAATCATTACTGATAGAGTACAAGTTTTTTTGAGTCTTTTTTTTGTACTATTTGGTTATCAAAGATAATTACAGTCTACAGGTTGCTTTTTATTTTATAGTGTATAAAAGCAAGTTGATAACCTTGAAAAGAAGTTCAATAAGTAAATTGTTTCGATCTATTAAAATTACAGGATAATATTCAAATTACGTATTAAAACTGCAGTATATATAACTAACTAAAATAACTAATACTTGTAGCTTTTTCTATCCTTTGCGTCTAAACAATCAACTCCATAGCTCCATAAGCAATAGTACATACATTATAGCTGAGACAGTAGTGAACACACTCCATCTCACGACAGCTCTTCAAATAATTGTTGAATAAATGAAGGAATAATCATGAAAAGAAATAAACAACACTGAGATTCAGAATTTAAAGTTTATGAATTTCAGCAAAAATCTCAAATTGATATATAATAATAACTATCCTCCATAGTAAAATACTTAATAAATTTCCTAACACGAATTATTCGATTCACGTGTATGGAGTTTGCTTTATCAAAGAGGGTTGTGGCCTCTGGTCCACTTTTATTGCAGAGCAGAATATATGTCTCAGTATTAATTAGGCTGCTCAATCAATCAATTGTCGAAAAGAGGACTCGACATGTACCCAAAGTTATGGTGAGGACTACTGATGAGGCTGTTTGCCGCCTCCATCAATGATAAGTACATTCATCTTCTTTTGTTTATCATTTTTTTTTCCCTTTTTGTATTTTTCTTCATGTCTTATGGAATCTCATCTGTACTTGTCATGAATTCTAGTGCCGTATTATAATATTAAAACAACAATTCTTTTTTTTGACAAATTAATCAACTCTCGCTATCAAAATAAAAAGAAAAAAAATGCAGAGCACAATTTTTATAACCACATGAAACCAAATATTTAAAAATGACGATGGCAAAGACTCAAAAAATCTGAATATAAAAGAAAATGAAGCTTGAATAGGTCACTCAAGCGAAACTAAAATTTATTTTATGAGTTTAATATTTAAGATTTTAGCGTGAAATCCATTATATCTTTAAAATTATGCACTACGCACTGTTTCAAAAGTAATGTGTTCTTATGAACCCAATGCGATCGGCTTTTAGGTGATTGTGATAGGCTGATGTATAGCAGTAGAATATTTCAGAAAACAACAGTATGTGCGTAGTATTTCTAGAAGTTTTCATATTTTATACACAAAATAACAAACGGTTCCACTACAATATTATTGAATGTCAAGACTGTAATACTTTTCCAGCAAAAACAAAGAAAGAAAAAAAGATAAAGAAACTGTTTAGGCAATCGTAACCCATGCCAAGTGCTAAGCCCCACAGTAAGGTTTGGTAAGTTAATATTTGTTCAATGTCAATATTCGAGGGTCTTATATACAATTATTAAATAGATAGATTGGATTATATATATTTGGATAAATTAGATGGGTCGACCCGATAAATTAAGTTGGGGTATTACCTCTCCTATGTTTGTTTGGATAAAATGCATAAGCCAATTTAGACTAAATAATGACTAATTAATAATTCAACTCGCTGTTCAAAATTATTTGTCATTTATTTATCATGATATATCAAACAAATTAAAATTCAAAAAAAATCTTTCTATTTATAGTAATTAAGTGATGATTTTTCAGAATAAGTCGTATTTTTTTATGAACAATTATGTCTATTCAAATTAAGATATAAGTATATTACAAATTTTCTATCAATTTCTATTGTACAGTACAATTGTAAGTTTAAATTCTATCAACTATACCATTTTCTCCTCTCTTTTTTTTCCTCGGATAAAATGCACGAGTCAATTTAGACTAAATAATGACTAATTAATAATTCAACTCGCTGACTCAAAAATTATTTGTCATTTATTCTTTTACTTATCACAGTATATAAAACAAATTAAAATCCAAAAAAAAAATCCTTCTATTTATAAAAATTAATTGATGATTTTTCAAAATAAATCGCATTCTTTTATGAACAGTCATGTCTCTTCAATTTAAGATAAAATATATATTTAATGCATGAGTCAATTTAGATTAAATAATGACTAATTAATAATTCAACTTGTTGACTCAAAAATTATTTTCCATTTATTCTTTTATTTATCATGATATATCAAACAAATCAAAATATAAAAAAAAAAACCTTCTATTTATAGAAATTAAGTAATGAATTTTCCGAATAAGACATATTCTTTTACAAACAATTGTGTTTGTTCAAATAAAGATCTCTCTATATTAAAGATTTTCTATCAAATTCTACTGTACATTGCAATTGTAAGTTTAAATTCCATCAATCTCCTCTCTTTTTTTTCCTTCTCCTTCTTCACCAAGTTATAAAGTGTGAATTCAACTCTCATATTCCCTTTCCTTATTTCCGTAATCTTGACCAAATGTAATAGGAGTATTTTTTTATGAAGAAATAAAAAAGGTTATTGGATTCATCAAAGGAGGAGTCAACGTCTTTTTCTTACTACATATATAACTGAAATATGCGTGGTCCACTTTAAAAACTGTTAAAATGCCTTCATTGCATGATATCCAACCGTTATTCATTCACATTATCTCCCTCACTTGGCTTTCCTCCAAACGTCACCTAAAACCAAATTAACACCAACACCCCCCCCCCCCCAACCCCCCATAAAAAAATCTCCTTACTTACTTCTTATCTGTAAAAAATTCAAAGATTACAGCATTTTTTTTGGTAGTACCACTACTATAAAAGCAGCCTCTTGTTTTATATTTATTGCATTAACAACATCACTCAAATTCCTTTTTAGTCTTTGTCACCCTTGTATGATTTTGCTTTACTTTCTTGGTATACTTCTGTTTTTTCTTGTCTTTAATTTCTGTGTATAATCTTTCTGGTTTTGGTACTTATAGGTAACAGTATTTGTTTTGCAGGGTGGTTTTAATTAATCAAGAAGAAAATGATGGGGTTTGAGAGATTGATGGTGAATTTGAAGACGAAACTGAGGAGGTCTTTTAAAATGAAGGAATCATACGACAAGATTGAGAAGAGTGAAAGCATGAGAGTGGAGATTAGGAGCAAGAAGGCTCGTAAGCTTATTGAACAGACTCTTAAAATTGCTGATTCCCCCAAATCCCGAAGCTATCCTTTCTAGTAATCTGTTCAGTATGTTGTAATGACAAAATTAATCCCAACTTTTATAAGAAATCAAATTATATGCAGAAGTTTAGTGGAATCTCTATCTTCTTCTCATTCTAATTTTAGCATGCACATGAAGAACTAGTAGTAATTGTTGAGATACATGAATCAAATACTGACCCTCTGTTTACATCTGTTTGCTTTTCCTTTTTAGACATTTAGTATTCGAAATTCACTGATTCAATATGATTCGACGCGCAGTAATTGTATTAAAAAGGAAAAAGCATTAAGAAGTTCTTCATTTTGAGTTTTGACCATACTTTTGAAGCCTTGATTACAGATGTTTTATGTCAAGTTGTGTTAGATTTTTTCACTTTTGACAATTCATAGATGAGTTAACTAACATCCATTGCATCTATCTACCTCTCTCTTAACAGATTAAAGCAGAGCACGTTTTAGTTATTTGTTTTTTTCTGACCTGTTTAGCCTGAATTCTTGCATTTGCAGCCACTAAATTTTTTTCTTCTTCTTTTACTTTCCGGAGTATTCTCCGGTAGAATAGAGAAGTGTTTTTTTTTTTTTTGGGTAGATTCATGACACTTCATAGTATTTCAATAATGTTTTAACTAATAGAAGTTCTTTAGTTTTTCGTTGAATTTGTTGGAATTTTTTTTAGACTAGAACTAGAAAGCTTGTTACTTAAGAATGGATTTAGAAGATTCATTTTTTCAACAACTAATTTGAGATGGAAGTAATTGACTGATTGAATGATTGGATGTTGATACTTAATAGTTAGGTGATACTATATTTACTGAATCTGTAAAATTCCCCATTTCAATCTTTTTGTACTAATCAACAAAAAATAAAAAAGAAGTCTCATTCAGGCTTTTGTACTAACCAACTCATATAAATCTCTGGTAGATTGCTCTGCTTCTTACCAGATCTACTCAACTATCACTCTTATGTAGGATCCACTATAGAATAACTAAACATTGTTTAGTGGGAATGATCCAAGAAAAGAGATAACAAAACAAGGGAGGAAATTAATTAGTGTCTTTATTGTTGAACTATTGCCTAGACTGAGATGTGATTAGCATGCAATAAGACAAATGATGAGTCATTGACAGAAAAAGCAAGAAAAGAAAAAGCTATGAAAACAAAAACACAAAAAAATTAAAGCCATGCAAGTTTGGCTTTGTGCCTACTTTTGATAGTCACCACAGCTAAATTATTTTAGGCAAAATGATGGTAAGCAGAGTACGGTAATGAAGAAAGTGAGACATCAAAGCACTACATGTTAAACAAACAAAACATAAAAATTACATGTGTCTATGGTGATGTGGATACTGCCTGGACATATTCTCTATGTCAGCTGCTGGATCTGTTTTTTACATTTTTATTTTTTCCCCCTCTTTGCATAAGATACGTCTCTTTTTTTAATATGTAATCCACCATAAATTCAAAAATTAAAATCATAAGACATTTCGTCAGGAATATGTAAAGAGTAGTAAAAATAAAATAGCGAACACAACTCATTTTTTTACTCAATCATAAAGAATATAAACCAATAGTTAGTTATTATGTAGCTGAATTTTATCCTTGCTGCTTATGAATACGTCGAATTGGGGAAAGATAGTTAAGTCAGTCAACTATTTGTGATTGGAAATGATTAAAAGATCTCTTTTCAGCATTAAAAAGAAAGGTCAATAAGTCTAATTAGAATTTACTCTGTATCAGTGGAATTTCATCATCCATACATAACGAATTAATAGCATTCTTATTTAGACTATGACTCATAGGGAAGAAAATTGATTTATGGATGGAATCAGCTTCTAATGTCGAATCACAATCAACTAGGACAAAAATAAAAATATTAAATCGAATTCATCTTTGGTGACAAGGTAATATAGCTATGAATAGTCACTGACTTCTGAGAAAGTGCAGAAGAATGAGACCTATTATGGGACATACAATGCGTTAGGGACGTTATGATCATTTTCAATACCAAGCTTGGTTTGATGCATTGCATATTCCTAGAATTGTGTCTAACTTAAAAAGGCACCTTCAAGGAGGGCGCCCACATATGCTTACTAGTTAATACTGTCGTGCACAAATGGTTATATTCTGCTTGTCTTGTTGTGCCTTCTTTTTCTTGTCCTAGACGAACCTAAATTAAATCTCTTTGGTCCTTAGTTACATCACTATCCACGTAAGAGTTAGAGAGAAGAATGATAACTTCTGCAGATCAATATTATACTTGGGGGCTAAAAGAAAAAGGGAAGTTTTTTAAGATACCTAAGGCCGTATTTAGGAAAAAAAGTGATTTCTTACCTCACTTGAAGCTTTGGTGTCACAACCCGATTTCTCGAGTCATGATGACACCTACTATACCTCACTAGTAGGTAAGCCAACCCGTAACCCAGAACATCAAGTAATGAGCGTAAGGGTAGAAACTAGTGAAAACCTACACTGATGCAGGTCCCAGTACCAGTTACCAGCGGTGATTAGTTCCAGCCTTCTTTTGCAGCTGTGTCTAGGAGACGAGGGTGAGCACTTGACGTTTTGGGTTTGTCCAGTCTCCTTCTTTTGTTTTTGCTAGTTTCTACCCTTACGCTCATTACTTGATGTTCTGGGTTACGGGTTGGCTTACCTACTGGTGGGTGGGGTATAGTAGGTGTTATCATGACTTGAAAAAAATCAAGTCGTGACATTTGGCGGACAGAGTTGCTCCTTACTTGAATTAGTAAAATAGCAAAACCTGATCAATAGTTGAAGTGCGTGAAAATTCCGAACCATTGTCAGAAAACAGTAAAAATAGTGTTCGAGTCTTAATCACTTCTTTTGTTTGAAAGTTGATTTGTTATTCCCTCACAACGGAGTTGACAAAATTACAGTGGATAAAATCATAACATAGAAAGTGAAACAGCTAACAGCCTAATATAGACAAATAATATATTATTAACTAACCGTGTAGTTCTGAAATTTGGTTAGATAAACGCATTTGCCTGACTTAAGACATGTCATTGTCCACTGTTAATGCTGCTCCATGACTCAAATTCAATCGTCATCTGCAACAGCAAGCAAGTTCAGAGTTTTGGATCTCCCCAATGACTTCTATTGATTTCCATAGAAACAGTAAATTGAAACGTTACAGCAACCTAACTGCAAATAATTAGCCAAGTAAAGAAGAAAAAATTGATAAGGATTAACTTGAAGTCTTAAACTTGTTGATTATGAAACCATTTTGTTATAACATCAGTTGCTCCTCTGGGTTTTCTTAGCTACATGGGATTTGTAAGTAACAATATATTTTCCCTGGAGGTTGACACCCTTTCTTTATTTTAATTTTCTCCCATGATCTCTATTATCTTTTTAAATCAATTTCAAACTGGTTATGAGAGGAGGAAAACAAATTTACTTCCCTTTGCGTAGCTTTATATTACTATAAAACAATGTGAGAACACGTCGGAAGTATATGACGAATCTATTGTAGCCATTATGATTGTTGCAAGCTTCATGTGAAAGAAGCAAAGACTACTTGATAATCATGCGCGTAATTCCGATTTACATGCCCCAGGGTGTGCATTTGTTGTGGAGAAACATGATGATAGACATGACATTAAGGTAATAGCCACATTACCTGATCTATTAGTCTTCCAAGCATGCTAATCACAGTTAGGATGGTAAAGAATTTGTAGACCCCCAGCATCGAATACACATCCGTGGAAGCCAGGGAGGATCTGGACAATAGGAATGAACACCGAGAGTCAGGCAGAGATAACAATTGACCAGTAATTCCTCAGTTCCTGACAAGAACATTTACAACAAACTGGTACTATCGGTGGCTACACAGACCAAAATATCAAATGTAGAGCTCAATAACACATAACTATAATACAGGCTGAAGCACCTTCTTTCTTCTAAATCGGGGGTGCTAAGGAAGTACACAAGCTCCTGTTGAGAAAACTTTAGCTAATGAGAGAAATCATCGAAACAGCATATGAAAACAAATAGGATAGACACAAATTAATATATGATCTTCCTCTTTTGTTGTTGAATATGGGAGTGAATTGAAAAGACAATTTGCTAAATACAACCCAGTCTCAATCCACAAAGAGCACATTAGATGTACTTCTCCAGTTCTATTTTTTTCACGTGAGGCAGTTCATTTAAAATGGCCAATTAGGCGTAGGATAGGAAATCCTTGGCACAGAACTCGTGAGTCTTAAGTGTAAACTTTGGCAATCAGGGAGAACATGATTCTCCAACGAGAAAGTACATACATGTCTCTTCCTTGATGATTTTTTTTTTTGGAATAGTTTGACAGTATAGCTTTTTATAAATAGGGAAAGCATCATCCACCTTTGTAACGAAATGAAACTAGCCTTGCACAAAGGGCAATTGAGAACCTTTCTGGTTGATGCATATGACAAGGATTTTGAGAGGTAATGTGAAGGAGATTGGAAAATGCATCAATGTGCCTTAGCCCTCATCCGCGACTGTTGCTACAACCATCGATTATCATCATCCTCTTTTTTTGTATCCATCGGATGCTCCTGGCTCACTTTCAATTGGAATCATGTTGACTGGATCGGACAATTATACACTGTGGAGCAGAGCTGTAAAGCTTGCTTTGCTAGGAAGAAACAAATTGGGCTTCATTGATGGTTCAGTGAAGAGAGCTCAATTCACAGGTGATTTGGCCAAATTGTGGGATCGATGCAATGCCATTGTGGTTTCATGGCTCATGAGCAATGTAAGCAAGGATCTCCTCAGTGGTGTTCTGTTTTGCTCAAACAGTAATCTGATTTGGGAAGATTTACGAGAGAGATTTGATAAAATCAACAGTTCTAGAACATTCCAATTACACAAAGAGATTTTCACCTCTGTTCAAGGTACATCTTCAGTTTCTGTGTATTACTCTAGACTCAAGGATCTATGGGATGAATATGACTCAATTATGCCCCCTCCTTCATGTGATTGTCCTAAATCTAGAGAGTTCATTGAACATTTACAATATCAGAGGGTATTACAGTTCTCAATGGGTTTAAATGATAGTTATAGTCAAGCTAGAAGTCAGATTCTAATGATGCCACAAGTACCTTCTGTTAATCAAGTTTATGCAATGGTGAATCAAGATGAATGTCAAAGGATAGTTGCAGGATCCAGTAGAAGGGAGGCTTCTAATCATACAGCTATGTACACTTCTAGATCTGGTGATGATCACTATAAGCAGAAGAGAAGTTTCACTGGAAATTTGTTCTGTGATTTTTGTCACCTGAAAGGTCACACAAAGGCTGATTGTAATAAGTTGAAGAAGTGTGATCACTGTCATCTCACTGGTCATGTGAAAGGAGATTGTTACAGATTAATTGGATATCCAGCTGATTTCAAAGGGAAAAGGAGAGCTAATGCAGTGACAGGTTCAATTTCTGGTAGTGCTCATATGCTTGATTCTAACACTGCAGGACCACATGATCACCATCAGATGTTGGTGCCTTCTCAGCAACAAAACAGTTTTCCTCAGTACCAGCCCATGCAAATGCATGCTAGTCCTGATTACTCACAGTCTCAATATATGCAACCACAGCCAGGGATGATGGCATCACACATGTACACTGCAAGTGCTTCAGGCAGCAGAGATTCACATGCTACTGGACATGGTAATCTAAGTGGCAGTGCTCACATGGCAGGTAATTTTTCTCCTTCTCAGAAAACCTCTATTAAATGGATAATAGATACAGGGGTCTCTAATCACATGATAGGAGATCACACACACTTACGGGATAAAGGGCTGATAGAAAATGCAGGCCAGGTGCAACTACCTACAGGGGAATCAGCCAGAGTTTCACATATAGGAAACTATCATCTAGGTGAAGATGTTATTCTAACAAATGTTCTGTGTGTGCCAGACTTCAAGTTTAATCTTATGTCAGTTTCTCAAATGACAAAGGACTTGAATTGCTGTGCAACTTTTTTTCCACATTGTTGTGTTATACAGGACCTCTCATCTGGGATGGTGAGGGAGATTGGTAAAGAGGAAGAAGGGCTCTACACTATGTACTCACAAGCTGGAAATAACGGGGAAGGCTTTAACAAATGTTGTGCAGTATCACAGGAGGCAGATGCTGTCATTTGGCATCAAAGACTGTGTCATGTTCCCATGAAAGTTCTCGAAAGGATACCTATGTTTCAAGACCTTAGTAAGAATAGTTCTTTTACTTTGAATAATTGTGAGATATGTCCACTTGCAAGGCAAACTAGATTGCCTTTTCCACATAGTTTGAGTAGGTCTACTACTAGTTTTCAATTACTACATGTTGATGCATGGGGACCATATCAATGGGAAACATATGATGGAATGAGATATTTTCTAACCATTGTTGATGATCACACAAGATGGACTTGGGTTTTTTGATGAGACTCAAGTCTGATGTATTGATGTTATTGAAAAACTTCTTTGTTGAAATAAACACACAGTTTGGTAAAAAGGTTCACAGGCTGAGATCTGACAATGGTGGAGAATTTTTTAGCCATGCATGCACAGAGTTGTTTAAAGATCATGGTATTGTACATGAAAGCTCTTGTCCATACACACCACAGCAGAATGGTGTGGTGGAGAGAAGACACAGACACATCTTAGAAACAGCCAGGGCCATTAAGTTTCAGAGTGGTTTACCAAATAAATTTTGGGGTCTATGTATTGAGTCTGCTGTATATGTTCTCAATAGGATTCCTTCTACTGTGTTGAATGGAAAATCACCCTTTCAGATGTTGTACAACAAACTTCCTTCTTTTATGCATTTAAGAGTCATTGGTTGCTTGTGTTTTGCCACCAACCTTACTCAGAAGGATAAGTTCAGTCCTAGAGCTGTAAAAGCTGTATTAGTTGGATATAGTGCACATCAAAAGGGGTATAAATTGTATGATCTTGAAAACAGATCCTTGTTTGTTAGTAGAGATGTAGTGTTCATGGAAAATTCATTCCCATTTCAGAAGACTGAGGAAGCTTCTCAACATACCACTCACTTCTCCTATGATGACTTAATTCATCATTCACACATCCCAGTGAATGATTTATTAAGTTCCCCTAGTGAGGTGGTTCCTGCAGCAGTAGGTGTTGAAGATATGGAGCTTGAGCCTCCATCTGTAGTTGTGCCAGAGAATGCACCTGCTGGAAAAATTAAGAGGTCAGCCAGAGGTACAAAACCTCCTAACTGGCACAAGGATTATGTGCTAAGGGCTGGCCCTAACAGTTGCTTGTACTCTATAGCTGACAACATAAACTATAATGGTTTGTCCACAAATTATCAAAGTTTTATAGCCAAGTTCTCCTTAGATACTGAACCTGCCAATTATTCAGAGGCTGCTACTGATGATAGATGGATTCTTGCCATGAAGGATGAGATACAAGCTTTGGAGGACAACAAGACATGGGAGATTGTTCCACTTCCTCAAGGCAAAAAGGCTATAGGGTGTAGATGGGTGTACAAAATCAAATATAAAGCAGATGGTGAAGTAGAAAGGTTTAAGGCCAGACTTGTAGCAAAGGGGTATAGTCAAAAGGAAGGATTGGATTATCAAGAAACTTTTTCCCCTGTGGTCAGGATGGGGACTGTCAGCCTGTTATTTCAGTGGCAGCAACCAAGGGGTGTAAACTATATCAAATGGATGTATATAATGCATTCCTACAAGGGGATCTATATGAAGAAGTGTTTATGACAATTCCAGAAGGTTTTTTAAGACAAAAGAGGACTGATGGGAAAGTGTGCAGGCTTTTGAAGTCCTTGTATGGGCTCAAGCAAGCCTCTAGACAATGGAACAGAAATCTCACTAAAGCCTTAACTTCAGCTGGTTTTCATCAAAGCACAAGGGACTACTCTTTGTTCACTAAGAAGGATGGTGACAAGATTGTAGTAGTCATGGTCTATGTAGATGACTTGTTACTTACAGGAAATGATCATTCCATGATTCAACACACTAAAGAAACACTACATACAGCTTTCAAGATCAAGGACTTGGGAGAACTTAGGTACTTCTTGGGTATTGAGTTTGCAAGAAGTAATGAGGGGATATTGATGCATCAGAGAAAATATGCACTGGAGTTAATAGCAGACATGGGACTTGCAGGTGCTAAAACTGTAACAACTCCTAGGGATCAGAATCAAAAACTTACTACAGTTGAGTTTGATCAACATATATCATCAAATTCTGAGGACTTGGTGCTAGAAGATCCTACTGGATATCAAAAACTTATTGAGAGGCTTCTATATCTCACAACTACCAGACCAGACATTGCTTTTGCTGTGCAGAGTTTGAGCCAATTTATGCATTTCCCCAAAAAGTCTCATATGGAAGCAGCCATGAGATTAGTTAGATATGTGAAGCATGCACCAGGGTTGGGAATAATGATGTCTGCCACTGGTGATGATCTTCTGAAGGTGTATTGTGATGTTGATTGGGGTGCTTGCATTAATAGCAGAAGGTCTATTACTGGTTATCTAGTACACTATGGCAATTCTCCTATTTCCTGGAAGTCTAAAAAGCAGGCCACAGTCTCTAGGAGTTCAGCAGAGGCAGAATACAGAGCCATGGCATCTTCAGTTGCAGAAGTAATTTGGATGACAGGATTGTTCAAGGAGCTTGGAGTAAATGTCAAAGTTCCTGTCTCCTTATTTTCTGACAGCAAATCAGCCTTGCAAATAGCTGCTAATCCTGCGTTTCATGAAAGGACCAAGCTCATAGATATAGATTGCCACTTTACTAGAGAAAAAATCCAACAAGGGCTGATTGTCACTGCTCATTTGTCTTCATCTGAGCAGCCTGCAGACTTGTTCACTAAAGGTCTTGGGAGAGCCTCACATACTTATTTGATATCCAAGCTGGGAATGAAGAATGTCTTCATAGCTCCAAGCTTGAGGGGATGTGTGAAGGAGATTGGAAAATGCATCAATGTGCCTTAGCCCTCACATTAACTAGTTAGTTAGAAGTTAGTTAATGGTAATTACAAATTAAGCTAATTAGTCAGAATTAGTTTGTTAGAAAGTTAGTTAGGAATGTGTGCATGTGCTGTTAGCTGTGTGTATAAAAGACACCTCATTGTATTCAGTTGAAGTATCAATGAAAATATCTTCTCTTCTCTTCTCTTAACTCTTCCAATTTCTCTCTGCGTACTTCATTGTTGAGATGTTGATCCATCCAACTTCACAAATTTCAAATGAAATAAACATCAACAGCCAAGCACCAAAGCTTTCAGATGATCCACCACAGCGACAAGTGAGAGGTTCAGCAGAGATCAATAACTAAAGAGAAAACTATAAGTAAATCAACTACGCCTCAATCCCAAATTAGTTAGGTCAACTACATGAATTCTCTGTACCAATTCCATTCTATTCAGTTCCATTATCATAATTAGACTATTTTAAATTGCTCCTCAACCTGCCGTAATATTCCTCTTTATCTGCGTTTTAGAAGTTGGCGTAGGATTCAGGCGGACAATTGTAAGGGAAAAAATGGCAAGGGTTCTGGTTAATGGTTGAGTTCCGGATGTAAAAGGCGTACTTAATGAATGGAATGATTCATAGAATCGACATAATTGCGCCAGATTTAGCTACAATTTGATGAGATTAAACCTCTGAATCATGATATCCATTGATAGAACAGGAAAAAATAGATGAATATTCTGAAATAGAAGTCTATATTAAAGCAAATGGATGCAATATCACAAGAAGGTAGCGCAAACCTGAAGATGCTGGGGATTTGCGTCGTCTTCTTCCATGAAGCTCTGTTGAATGGTGATGGTCCTCAACCATAATTCCTTTGCCGGGAAAGGGGAAATTTTGAATTTCCACGCGGGTTTTTTTATACCTTTTTATTGGAGCCTGAAAGAACTTTCGGGTCTGACCCGACTTCTGTTTTTCCGACTAATTTTTTGTTTCGTAACAATAACTTCCTAAAAAATTCAATATTAGGCATGCCTTGTCATTTAATTTATTTATTAATAAATTTTTTAATCTACTTAATTTTTTATATTAAAATATATTATATATTAGATTTTTAATTATTGGATATTTGACCAATATTTTGAGTTTTAGAATTTTAGATTCTAGAAAAAAAGAATAACAACGAGATTCTTTATTAAATTATTTATACATATTAGGTGGACTTGTAACACAAATATAGAATTGCACCAAAATTATTGAATTCTGCTGAACTTGTACTAATTGGAACGCTAGCTCCACCCTTGCTTCTATATTATGTTGTTGATGACCACATTCAAATAAGGCCTTCCACGTTAATTGAGAAAATGAATGTATATGATCTCAGATAATCCCCTCAGTTAACTTGTTATTAAAAGTATATCTTGGGTGCAAGCCACAACACAATAAAAACAGTAATTATTTTTAAAGAAACGAAAAGGACTGAGTTATAACTTAAAAACAGAGATAGGATTCTGCAGTTGTTATTAGTTCATCTCAGGCAGGGACAACAGGGTGAAGATCACAAACACAAGTCTATATATATACATATAGAAGTGGAAGCCAGCAACACATTAACATGTACCAATTCAACATATTTATTTCTTGCAGATATCCTCCTGTGGTCCGGTGCCTTTCTCCAGACTCATAACGGAAGCTTAGTGCATCAGACTGTCGTTTTTCAGGTATCCTCATTCCCATTGGCACACAATTTTCTGAGTGTTCTTGAAATTGAAGTTAATTAACAAACTCCCATCCATTCTCCTAAACACAAAACTCTCCACCAAAACATAACAACTAAACTTTCTCCAATAGCCATTCTCACTTTCTATTTCTTCTATACCTTCTACTCTTACATCACTTTCTCCTCCATCAAACCATCCCCTTCTTTCTTGTATCCATCTCATTTTCTCAATAACACCACTATGCAAACCAACTTTCTCCAATGTACATTTATTTCTATATTCCTCTTTTACTCTAAACCAAACAAACGCGCCACTCCCTTCTTCATCTTTCACAGCTTCCGTCCCACTGATTAAAGTTAACAACTTCCTCACACGCGCATCCACCTCCACGTGTGCTCTGTTTCTTCTTGTTACATTCTCACAAGAAAATATTTGCTCCCACCAACACTTAAGTGTCACTTCATAGAACAATGATTTATTCATCTGTTCTTTAGTTTTAATTTTCCTCTCTTTTACTAACACACATGGACTATACCATTTCCCAAGAATTATCGGAACTGAACGTTTGGAAGATGCTTGGATGTTTAATTCAGGGGTATCTGAATCTGATGGTTGAGAGGATAATTGGAGGCCTTGAGCTTCTTTCAAATTGACTTTAAGTGAATGGATACTGTTAACGTGCCATCCTTTTTTCCTGAGGAATTTCGGAGGAACGCCATCGTAGGCTACAGATTTTGCATAGAAACCACCAAGGTCATATGGACAAATCTCGAATTGTTGATAGGGATCTTTGTGGTTAAAAGGCTTTGGATTTAAATCGTTCATCGAATTGTCAAAGCAACAACTATCCATATCTGCTTCTTTCCAAGATGTATAGGCCCTCCTACATGAATTGATCGAAATGAACAGTTAATATACAAGGAATAATACAGTACTCATACGATCAAATCATTTATAAGATAATTACATAAAAATTTCTCTGTCACTAAGTACTACTAGTTGATAATCTGATCAAAATGGAGTAACTTTATCACATGTTAAATTACTAGAGGTAACTATATAGTAGTCGGCCTAACCATAGCCTCACGATAACATGAAATTAACCTTATGATTTGGATTACAAGAAGGGTCTTAGCATACCCACCCTGACCATTGCACCTTCCAGCTTAACTCAACCAACAACAGCTAGTGGCGTAGCCAGGAATTCAAAATTAAAAAAAGGTACATACTACTTTTTTTACACGATTAGTGCATATAACTTGGCTAAATCCGAAGATGTTGGTATAGGATACGCGAAAATAAGGTACGTACCCTTTATGTCTGCCTTTGGCTTTGATAACATAGTAGCGGCTGGATGCTATTGGTTGATCAAGAACAGGTAAGAACCAAACTTTATGAACACTAGGTTCACCAAACTCTGGATTATGAACAACTTTCAACACTCTGTCTTGAGGAAATGGGAGCTTAGTGATACTGCTGTGCTTACAAATGCCCCAACAAAAAGTGTCCATTTCTTCTGATTCTTCATCAGTTAGTACTAAATACCCTGTAATTGTTGGTGGATTTGTAGGAAATTTTGTAAGTGCTTTTGGGAGATTCCTGTACAGAGAACGTGGTGCTGTGGCAAACATTTTTGCTAATTTTGTGCCAGTGTTTGATGTTTTGTTTAATTTTTAGGCTTGGGAGTTATTTATACTATATATGATATATTATAATGTTTTCTTATGAGACAAGGAATATACAGAATGCTTCTATTTCTTAGTGGCTCTTTACATATTGATAGGATTTAAAGTTCAGTCACGATAATCCATTGAAAAGGTTTGGGATTATAATACTGCTAGTAATAAAGATTCAGCCAAATAGGGATAAATAAAATGATTTAATTTAAAGTGACAACATGTACCAACAAAAAGACGCACTTGTAACGTTTTTTTGAAATAAGACTTAATAATTGACCATCCCTTTTAACTTAGGACTTAGTAATAACTTTTATTTAGACACTGAATCTATTTCAATTAAGCATCTGAACACATTATAATAAAATATTTGTATTAGACATTTTCGGATCAAATTTTAAACAAGTTTTGGCGTGATTTCTCAATCATCCATTAATGATGTGTTTATATAAACACTTTGTCATGTGTACGAGTATTTAATTAGAACACTCTATAATTTAAACGTCTAGATGAAATTAAATGATCGTCGATGATTGTATTAAGCTTTAAAAAAAAAGTAAACGATGCTAAGCAAGCACCAGAAAAAAGAATAAGCAAACAAAAACAATGATTGGCGACTCTCATACCTCAATTTCCACTTACTTTACATGATATTGTTATAATTTGCTTATGATGTGTACATATATAAAGATTTTATAGTGGCATAGGGTGTGGGCAGTGGCCATTTGTTCAAATTTGTACAAAAAATGGATAAAGCAAACTTTGGTATCTTTAGCTTTTGTGTGGACAAGTAAAGCAAATAATTACACTGGAACCGATGAAGTGGGGTGGCCAGCGGCCAGTGGGCACCAGTTTAACTCAAACTGAGTAATAACAATAACTACCCACCCATCTTTATGCACCGGCCAGGAGAAATTAGAATTTCAATTTTATGAGTTCTGAATTTTATAATGACAAATTTTTAAGTAATAATAATTGGATTCAAATATATATATATATTTCATAAATTTACTAACATAAATATATTATTTAAGCAAAATCTATTAGATTCAATCGAAATGCAGGCTCCGCCCCCTACCATCCGGTAAAGTTATAACTTAATCCAGAAAATTTGCTGATATTAAAGTAAGCA
>JAJONR010007811.1:0-36112 GCA_029582245.1 Solanum etuberosum
GGGTCGTTTCCGGTGACTATTTCCCCGGAAAAAGGAGAAAACAAAGAGGTTTTTGGGGTTGTTTGGCTTGGCTGGTTTTCTGGTTGATTTTTGTTTCGAACTGGTGGATTCAGGGTGGTTTTCCGGTGGGTTTGGGTGATGGTGTTTGGTTCTCCAGTGGTCGGAGTTTGCTTGAGAATAAGAGGAGAGTGAGGGTTGTTTGGGTTGTCGGTATTTCGCCGGATAAAATGATGGACGGGGGAAGTGGTGGTTTAATGGTGTTTGGAGGTTTTGGTTGTTTTGAATGGTCTGGCAATGGCTTGATCGGAGGAGGTGATGGAATTTCGGAGAGAGTGGTGAAATGAGCTGGTTTCTGGTGGTCTTGTGACAGGAGGCAGGTTGGAGTTGTTGGCGGTGGTTTCGTCGAAAAAAGGAGAAAATGAATGGGGGTTTTGGATTGCCGGAGCTTGGCCGGAATCCGGGGTGGTGGTGACCGAAAAATTAATGAATAGTGAAACCCCTTTTGTGGAAAATCTGAAAATTTACAAC
Source organism: Solanum etuberosum (assembly GCA_029582245.1). NCBI lineage: Eukaryota > Viridiplantae > Streptophyta > Magnoliopsida > Solanales > Solanaceae > Solanum > Solanum etuberosum. Next base: position 529 of record JAJONR010007811.1, read on the forward strand.
CCTTTTCTAAAATTAAATTCACCACCTCTTGATTTAATGACCAAACTATTCTTTAAATAGAAAATCAAAAACCACCTATAGTACAATACCACTATCTTAAAACTATAGGCTAAAACTACTAGCTTAATAAAATATCTACGTATTAAATCTTATACATATTTGAATGAATTCCTAGACTGTGCAAAATATCAAAATGAATATTAACAAATGTAAAGAATAAAATGAATATTAAAAAATATAATGAACGTAACTAACGACATGTGAAAAATGCAATTTAGCAGAAATAACGATTTAATCAAAATGAATAAATATTTGAATGTATTCAACTGGCTATGACAAAAAAAAATGTAATTAAAATTAACTGATAAAAAATCTTAAAAATTTGACAAATAAGGATAAATATCGATGAACTTATTTAAAATTATAAAAAATGTATTTTGAACTATTAAATAAATAAAACTTAAAAGTTACGAATTTTGAAAATGTTAGGCCAAAATTGGGTGTCGACAACATTTAATTATTTTTTGTTATTGTAAAAAAAAAGCTTTAATGAAGTTTTATAATTTTTCCCTATATCTATTATAAGCAAGATGGGGTGAGTATACACCTGTAAAAATCGAACGCAATCTAAGTTCGAAGACTCTCAATCAACGACTCCGATCCACACTTAAGGGACTCCTTACATTTTAATTAAGTATCAGATTGCTACCCAAACTTGACAAAAATCTTTGAAAAGTTCATTTAGATATTTTATCAAACAGCTTAATTGCACCATTTTACTTAATAATTTTTAGCACTCTATGTTTATTTTTTAGCCTCTGAAAATTCGTAATTGTAATTTGCTACTCACTATGACAATCATAATACACAAAGCATCCTCTTTTTCCATTATGTATTTGACAACTTAGAGTACAAAGACACTTCAAACTAAAGAAAAGAAGAAAAAGTTAATTGATTTTCATGTCTTCCTATATCTATGGGCTGCTTTGAAATAATTTTGCAACAAAAACGTTAGTTTCCTCTAGTGATTCTCATATTGGCTTGAACATCTGACCAACAATATGCAATTCTTGTTTGTAAAGTGTTGAACCTTGATACGTTGACTAAATTAAGGAAGAAGAATAGGTAATCGTTCAAGTATATGAAATTTCTGCACATATTTTGAACAATTTTTTCTTTGATTTGAATAAAAGGGGCATGAATTTTAGAAATTTAGATTAAGGTTTTTATTTTATTTTTGAGAAAAAAGAGGAGAAGAGCGTAGTAAATTTCTTTCCCAAAAATGAATTTGTTTTCACTTTCACCTTATTCTATATTATAATTTATTTTTATTATTTTTAAAATCTAGGTGTATTTATTTCAGTTAGTTGGCAGCAACTGAGTGGTTCACTTATCCACGTCAGAGCATTTGTATATCACGCATTTTGTCTGAAATATTCGAGTGTTTTTTTAAAAAAAAATTGGATAGTTAAAGTGTCTCTTTGTGCACTATCAAAGTTAAAGGTCAAAGTTATAATTTAAAGCCAAGTTAAGAGTCATATTTATGTATTAACACAAAGAAATATATAGAATTTGTACATAATTTTTTGAGATCTTGGCGACGTCTTCTCCTACAACCAATCAAATTTCAAAAGTCTTCTTCATAAAGTCAAATTAAAATATGAATCAAATAATACAATATTGATAAGCACTTTACTATTCTAACTACAGAATAAAAAGAATGACCTTGGATAAGGGTCTCATGAAATAAACAAGATGAATTATATCAATAAAAATGGAGGAATATCGAAAGAAATCTAAAAAATTTAAACAATTAAAGATTATGAATATGAAAAACACGAGAGTTATAAATATTAAGCGACGCAATTGAATAAATAATTAGATATGAGTTATGAAGGTCAATAAAGCAAATTAAAAAAATAAAAAAGAGAAAAAGATTAATCACCCAAAAAAGAAGAAAGAAACACTAAAAAGTAAGAAAACGTGGGGTGCGGGTGCAGGTGGCGGGAAGGATCTGTGTATAAGAAGAAGAGGAAAAGGTCACTCATAAGAGTTAATAAATAATGTATTTGAGTATGGAGAATCAATTCCATGGGATAAAAATATGAATTTGTAATATTCTAAGACCTTTTCACTTTTTTTATTTAATATAATAATATGATTCAATTATTATTTAATATTTAATTAGTTAAATATTTTATGATATTTTTGTTTGTTTTGTATACAGATAAAATGAGTCTAATATAAAAACAGAAAGAAGTAGGAGAGATGTAATTGCATTATTAATTTATTATTATATGATTATTAATTATGTATCATGTAGCGTTTTTGTACATCAAAATAAATGAATAATTTACTTTTTAGAGTTTATTAAGGAATAACTTATTTCTTTTTTTAAATGACATTATTGTAGTAACTCAACTTTATAGATATATTTGGTATTTCAACTTTCAACTTTTTTTTTTGTTCCCACTTTTAGTAATACTAGTTTCTGAACACGTGTATTGCACGTGTATTCCATGTTAATTAGTATAAAATTTTAAAATAATATATATAATATTAAAAAGTATGTATATATGACCAACTGATATATATCTAAAGGGGAAAAAATAAAACTCAAAATAAAGAATAATGAACCTATCTGAATGAATTGATTCTTGAATGCAAAATTATTAGATATCATATGAACTTACCATGATGAACTAAATTTAATAATGAAGTGAATTCAAATACAATATATAATTGTCATGAAAAAATAATTTAACTTTGACTCGATCTGTTGAAGCAATGTTGATGCCAACTAGATGTGCCAGTATTTCAAGCACTTGCTTAATTCTACTATCTCTTCAGCCTATAAAAATATATTATTCTAACAAAAAAAAAATTATTTACAATCTTCAACAGATAACTCAAACTATCAATATAAATTTTGACATTAAGCTTTTTTAGTAATTAGTTATGAGTATCAATTAGAGTCAACAAAATTTTTATAGGTTAACCTTTTTCTCCCTCTTGTCTTTATAGGTTAACCTTGTTTTGAATAAATTGATTTATATTTACACCTTATCACATCGATATAGCCCCCCAAATAGCAAGTAGTAAGTAGAAATTGAACTCATATATCATGAGAACAATACATTTACCTCATGCCGAGGAAAATACACCAAATAAGAGCACAAGTAGTAAGTTTTTATGGAATAATTCGACAGAAAGAATGAGAAAAAGGATAAATTGATAAAGTATTTTGCCAATGTGTAATATACTGTAACACCTTGGTATTAGAAAGAGTTAAATTTAAAAAGAACTAATTTGGAAAGAGCCAAATTGAGAATGTGGCAAGTTATGCTTAAGTTGTGAGTTTTGGATCAACTTCAAACGATCATAACTTTCATGATGATTTAGGTTGCCCATAAGATATCAAATGAAAGGTCTTTGAATCCTCTTTCCAATGCCGCTGAGTTTGCTAAATTTCGAGTTCGGATGAGGGAGATATGCCCGTTTGAAGTCAGCCTGTCCAATTAAGAAAATTTATCCGAATTAATAAGGGGTATTTTGGTCTTTTCCTTACCCATCAGCTTTAATCGTTTTTAGTAATATTTTAGGGATCTAAACTGAGTTGGGTCAGTTTTCACAATCCTAAATACGCTTAGAGTTTTAGAGAGAAGTTCAAGAGGAGAAAAGAGGAGAGGTTCAAGGCGTTCGTCAAGATTCTTGAGATTTGTCGAGGAATTTCACTAAGAGTTTGATCCCTTAGAGGTATGTGAGTTCTCATAGTGTTGGGTTCGTTCACCCACACGCCAATCATGTGATTTTATCCATAATTTTGTGCTTGAGGTTGAATGATTTGAGTTCTTGATGAGTTTTCTTGAAGTTTCATTTTAAATCGTTTATGAGGGGTTTGACGAGTTTCTTGAGATAAATGTTATGAGTTTGAGGGTTGTTTTTGAGTAGATTCTCGTGTACTTGTATTGGGTAATTGAATCTAAGGAAAATTTGAGGAAACCATTCGATTTTAGGCGAATTAGGGTCAGAAAACGAGAAAATAAAATTTGTCGGATTTTCTGGGCAGGGGCTGGCACGCCGCGCCAACAGTGCACCAGAACTGCGACTCTGAAGTTAAGGGGCTAGCGCTTCGCACCACTCAGTGCGCCAGGGTCGCCTGCCCCGTCCTGTTTTCAGTCACTTGCTCCGTCTGAGTTCTTTTAAAGTGTACCTTCACTCCTTTCTCATTCTAACTACTCTAAACTAAATCTAAACATCGAGAGATCCTTCATAACATGAATCATAACCCTTGAATTCATAATTCAAATTCAAGGTAGAGTTAAGAGTAAAGTCTCGAGAGTTCTTTCGAGTCATTTTGAGAAGTATTTTACAATCTTTTTAAAACTTGTTTTAAGACTTGACTACTTGAGTATGAGGATGAGTAGAGTTGAGTTTCATTTTTCAAAATGAATATACGGGAACTAAGTATTCCCAAGAGTAAATGTTTTTACATTTAAAATGAAGGGAAACATTGATTTCCAGATGAGTTCATGAAGAGATTTGAGTACTATCTCTTTTAAGAGAAATCCTTTGAGTAATAATCTCAAAGTTTGAGGATGAGGAATTTTTTTTTTAAAACATATGAGCTGAGTTATATTATTGGGAGTAGTATTGAACACCGATGTAGGGACGAATTCAAACAACTCAAAGTCCTCATAAACCATGTAGCCAACGTGGGTAGAAAGAGTTCTACTTTTTAGATGATTCCTTATTGCTTTTTAAGCATAGCTTAGTGGATCTACTTAGTTGAGGAGTTTTATACCCTGGAAAGGTATATGACAGTTCTGGCAGCGTGGGCGAGACGATGTATAATCACATAGCTCATAGTGATGGTTGTTGGTTAGAGAATCTCCCAAATTGAGTTATTTTGTATCTTTACATTTAAAAATCCGACACAAATGATTTGGTTTGATTTTTAAAAATCCGAACCAACCCGGTCATGTACACCCCTATCTTTGATATTACCAAAACAATAGTAAAACATAACAAAAAAGGAATGAACTTACCTAATTTGACATTGGCAAATACAAAAAGAAATACCATAGTTGAAACGAAACAATGTTCTTACATGGGAATTGATAATGGTTTGGTTAGCGAAAGAAGCGACGGAAGTAATGTGACACATCATTGTGCACTTTTATATTTTGAAATAAAGAATATAAAGAGGCTTCCATAAATAAACATTACTCTACTATTAATCACTTATTGAGTTATTTTGTGCAGAAAGAATCCAGACGTTATTCATATTATGACTAATTGCATGACATTTGTTCCAAAAAAACTTTCATGTTAAAAAGGACGCTTCATGTGAACTGTGAACTAATTGAAACGTTTTTTAATTGTAATTAAGGAGATTATGGCTGTGCATCTTCAATCGTAAGTATTGAATTTAGTGTGAAACATTAAGTGCTGTTGGGATGAGTTTAACGGCAGAAACTAAAAGGACCAATAATTGAAGCTCGACAAAAAATAGAAAACTGTTTAGCTATCATTATTTATTTAATTTAAAAAGTTTAAAAGACATTTTTTAATTTAAAAAATTAGTAAAGGGCATTTTAGTAATCCAATTTTGAACTCAAAACCTTCCCACTTTTAATATAAATATGATATGATATGATCACGATATTAAGATTTTGTATAGGTTGCGCAAAAATATTTATTTTTAAAAAACTTGGGAATCTACATGCTTAAAAAATAATCACTAATCTAAATTTAATCATCACTACTTAATTAAAATAACTTAAGTTAATCATCACTACTTAGGACGTAAGAGGTATTATAAATCACAATGATTAACAACTTAAAATATTTAGGAAAAAGGGTCAAAAATACCCCTCAATTTTTATTAATTAGTTGAATTTACCCTCACCATTAAAATAAAGTTATTCTAACCCTTGTCGTTACTATACTTATCATATGTGTCCCTCTATGGACATAAATCCCCAAATCACTTAAATTACCCATTTTTTAAAAAATAACCCACTACCCAATATAACCATTAACCCAAACTCAAAACCAACCCAACTAACTTAACCCAAACCTACTTCAACTCCATTTCGAAAGCAAAAGCTCAAGAACTCAATCCTCTGTTTATTGAAAGTCTTTTGTTACTTGTAAAATATCCGAAAACAAGAAACAGAGTAACAAACATTTCATCTCCTTTTCTTGCTGATTTAGTAGAGCTTAGGACTATCAAAGGAAGTCGAAAAATGGTTGACATGATAACGCAATTACTCTTACAAGATTATGCTAAAATCAAATATGGTCAAATAGGGTTCTATGGAAAAGTATCATAAAAAGCAATCAAAGAGATTTGGTACTTGAAAGTTGAAAAAAGGATAAAATCATGTCGGAACAAGAAGGAAAGGAAACAAAGCTTTTGATTTCAATTTTAAACGTGAAGGAAACAAGAAATTTTGGTCAAGTGAGATTAAAGAAGTTGTAAACAAGTACACAAATGATTTAGATTTATGTCCACTAAACTTAAGAAAAGAAAGGATTGTTCTTTATAACAATAGAGCTCAATGTCATTTAATTTTAGGAGAAGCGGAGTTAGCTACTAGTTTAGTACGGCGGCGATTATAGTAGGGGTTCAAATCGGTTTGCGCCAATTCGTCGGAATAGAAGGAAGAGTACGAAAAGAACGGAATGAGGACGAAGGGAGTTATCTTTTCATTGCTTGACGACTTGTTTAAGGCGGACACTTTTGGTTATCATGTGAACTTTTCTGATGGAGCAAGAAGAAGTCATTGTTGCGGCTCTAAGTTTTTTTGGGGGGATACATGCACAATAAAGCTTATGAGAGGGGCTTGTTGTTATTTATTATTTAGTATAGTGGGTCTAATTTGGATTAAAATAGATAATTGGGCAATTGAAATGGGGTTAATTTTGGTTGATTTGGAGATTTCCGTCCACAGAGGGGCACAAATGATAAGTATAGTAACGTCAGGGCTAAGAATAACTTCATTTTAACGGTAAGGGTAAAGTCAACTAATAAATGAAAGTTGAGGGGTATTTTTGACCCTTTTCCAAATATTTTAAAGACATAAAAATGTTTGTTCACTCTTGAAATTCTATTAGTACCACATAAATTGGAACAAAGAAAATAACATATATTATTTAAAGATTAGGTAAAAAAGTACTATAAATCACACAATTAACAACTTAAAATATTTAAAAGTCATATAGAAAATATTAGTTAATTTTTTTAAATTCTATTAGTGCCACATAAATTGGAACAAAGGAGTAATATTGATTATTCCTTTAAAAAATATGTAAAAAGTACTATAAATTATACAACTAACAACTTAAAATATTTAGAAGACATATAGAAAATATTGGTTGATTTATGACAGAGGGAGTAATAATATTATTTGAAAATTACATAAATAGTATTATAAATCACAATAATTAACACTTAAAATATTAACAAATTATATGAAAAATTGGATCTCTCCTAATTCTATGAATGTCACATAAAATAGATTAAATAGAATAACATATATTGGGTCCGTGCTTGCACATGTGATCCGTAAGTAGTATAAAAATATACACTAAATTATCCAAAAGATCCCTTTATATATCTACACTAAATTATCCTGAAGATAAAGAGGTAAAAGAGAATCAAAGAAACCTAGTGTAGATTGTATAAAATATTCAAAGTAATAAAAATGAATTACTCAAGGTATATGCATTAAGATATTTTATTGGGGTCACGTTGACTCCTTCCTCCCAAAGTAAACCAAACTAAAGGGGCAAGGAATAAAAAAAACATGTACTCCCCTTCATTTCAATAATTTTTTTTCTTGGAAAATAGGTTTAAATGTGGTATGGAACACTAGACAGGAAATAAAAATAATATAAAGCTATAGTTAATTTTATGGTAGGTGGAAGAAGAATGAGTATAAGGAGTAAAGAGAGGAATCGAAGCAATGCCAAACTAAACCTCAGTTGTGAAGTAAATTAAAAAGGCATCCAAAGAATCGACTTGACTTTTGAGAAACATATAAATAGTGTCAATAATTAATAAAGGAAGACAATTATTTTGTTACTATGGGAGGTGGGAAAATTGTTGGGATATTGATCTTTGTGGTTGTGGTTGTTTCAGCAGCAGGAGGAGGAGGGGAAAATCATCATCATCAGCAGCAGCAGAAATGGTGGAAATGGATGTCTTCTACTTCTGCAGCAGTGGTCAATCCAGTTGTCTCTTCTTCAATTGTCCTACCACTCTATGGCAATGTCTATCCCCTTGGGTATGCAATAACTAAGGGATTATTTTGGTTAACAGTATTAGTTAGTCTTCACATTTAATTTACATGATGGGATAACTAATCCATATAATAAGTGTGTGTTATCCATCTTGTGCAGTTATTACTATGTTCAGCTCAATATAGGGCAGCCTTCAAGGCCTTTTTTTCTTGATCCTGACACTGGCAGCGACCTCACCTGGCTGCAATGTGATGCTCCCTGTGTTCGCTGCACAACGGTAAACTCTTTCTTACTACTCATTGAGTTGCCGGTTTCTCTTAACTGCATGTAATGGCTTATTACTATCTCAAATTATATGTTCATTGCAATCTTATGGACTAGTGTTCAACCATTCGATGCAACCTCTATACTTGTACTACTCGAGTTTCTAAACCCATGAAAGTAGAGGTCGATTATGTACCCACTGAATTTCTTCCTTTTTTAGGCAACTAGGGATGATAGAGGAGGCTACAAACATTAACAAGGCACAATAGGATCATTGTGAATGTTGGGATGAATTGAATTAATGGGAGAAAGGACTAGGTTATGAGGAAAGGCAACAGAGAGAGAGAGAGAGAGACAAGAGTTGGTTTTTCTTTTTCAAAATTCACTATCCATATTTCGGACAACTATCATGTTTGAGAGATTTTGGAAGGCCTATTAGTAAAGGTAGAGGGAGGACTAGTTTAATCAGTTGTTGATGGGATGATTTCGAAATTTCTAGCTTTTGATGATCAAATTTGAACCAGTTTCATATTTATGGATGACAGTCTCATCCTACTACTTCTATACTTGTAGGCGCCTCATCCATTCTACAAACCAAACAATGACCTCGTACCATGCAAGGACCCTCTCTGTGCCTCCTTGCACCCTGCTGGTTACAAATGTGAGAGTCCAGAACAATGTGACTATCAGGTTGACTATGCCGATGGAGGTTCATCTCTAGGTGTCCTACTTAATGATGTGTTTCACTTCAACATGACCAGTGGTGCTCGGATGATACCTCGTTTGTCTTTAGGGTTAGCAATCTTTATCCTCTCTCATTCTGCATTCTTTCTTTTTATGTGTCTTGTTTGTATGAAAAAGCATATGCTGTAATGTCCTTTTGCCAATACTTGCATTCTTATTTGTCTTCATTCAAAGTTTGTTAAGACTGTTGTACTATGCTATTAAATGAGGAATTATGAGGCTCCATTGACAAAAGATAGAACAGTAAATACAAAAAAAAGAAGAGAAAAGAAACAACTTTCAATAGCTTCACATATATGTAGAAGATTATGATTGATATAGTTGGACATTTAAGAATGACAGATAATCAGTAGAAATATGCATCACAGTGTTATGGAATATATCATCTTCCTCCTAATCAACATCATAAGCAGAATTAAAAGAAATATTCTGCAGATAGGAAAAAGGAATTAAAAAAAAAAAGAAATACAGAGAAAAGCACACCCCTTTTCACTGTAGTTAATGTTTGGAAGGCCGACTGAACATCTGATTTGCTGTTTTGAAGAGGTAATCCTACATGAAGCCTCACAATTGTTTTGTAAATTTGAATTCTTAATTGTTTAAAGAAGGTCCTAACAATTCCTTCCTTCACAATACTTCGTAAATGTTGATATAGGTGATACGTAAGAATAGGTAAATTTGTTCCTTAAGCTGATTCTAAAGCTTCCTTGATAGGAGAAATAACTCTATTCTATCATATAGTTTAGTCGAAAAAGTATCGTATCAAAAGGATTTCAGTTTTCATTTTCTTGTAACTTTGTAGATGTGGATATGATCAGTTACCTGGTCAATCTTATCATCCTTTGGATGGAGTGCTTGGTCTTGGGAGAGGAAAAACCAGCATTGTGTCTCAGCTTCATAGCAAGGGTCTGGTGCAAAATGTGGTAGGTCATTGCTTGAGTGGCAGAGGAGGAGGTTTTCTATTCTTTGGAGATGAGGTTTATGATTCCTCACGCATAATCTGGACTCCAATGGCACATGATCGCATGTAATGCACACTTTTCACTCACATCCCAACAGCAAACTTTGTCTTTCTAAATTATCCTCTCTCATCAATACTGCATGACAGGAAGCACTATTCAGCAGGATCTGGAGAACTCATATTTGGGGGAAAAGGCACAGGATTGAAGAATCTTTTTGTAGTCTTTGACAGTGGAAGTTCCTTCAGTTACCTAAACGCACATACATACGAAGGTTTCATTTCACTAGTAAGTTGTACAACATCTAATTAAGTTTACGGAATCTGTGTATTGTAACTTATTGTAGCTTCACTTGTATTGACAGTTGAAGAAAGAATTGAATGGGAAGCCACTAAGAGAAACAAAGGATGATTATACACTCCCATTGTGCTGGAAGGGCAAGAGACCTTTCAAAACCATAAATGATGTGAAGAAATACTTCAAGCAGTTTGCACTTAGCTTTGGCAATGGATGGAAATCGAAAGCTCATTTTGAAATCCCCCCTGAATCATATCTTATTATCTCAGTAAGATTTTCAACATTCTTTATTTTACATAGGGAAAATATATCCTCTATATGATGAATATACTAACTTGTTTTGCAGTCAAAGGGCAGTGTCTGCTTGGGAGTTCTAAATGGTACTGAAGCTGGCCTGCAAAATGTCAACCTTATTGGAGGTATGTATGAGATGTAAAATGGTTGAATCTATTCAAATGCATTTTTCCACTTAAGAACAATTCCAATGGAACATCATTAGACTAATCGAATGAATTACCTGTTTCCAGATATATCAATGCAAGATAAAATGGTGATCTATGACAATGAGAAGCAAGCAATAGGTTGGACGTCTGCAAATTGTGACAGACCACCAAAGTCGAGTAACATGATAATGTAATTAAACAAACACTAATCTTTTATCATCCTATTTGTATGTGCTTTCATAAATAAATGGGGTATAATAATAAGAAGCCTCCCCTTTAGTATGTATCTGGTATATACTCGCACTCCGAGAAGTAAAAATTGTTCCAAGAGGTTAATCCTTTTGAATTCTGATGAATAATGGTTTTTTTACACAAGTCTTAAAGCCCATTATATGAAATCGAGGCATCACCATGTCAACCTTTTTGTAACATTGTTTTGAGATAGAAGAATACTAGTGTTGTATTTGGTAAAGACGAGTTGTTAGATAAACAAGAATATAATGTATATATTACCCAACAGAGACTGTATTGCATTCTGATCATTTCTAGTTTTCTACAATGAGTTGTCACAGGCTGATCCCATCTGGAATGAAAGAAAGAAAGAAAGAAAGAATGAATACCAGTGTGTAAATTAAGCACAAACTCATCCAAGTATTATAATGTTCAAATAATGATATATGATATCGAAATTGAGGCAGCTTTAAGGATAAAAATGTGTGGCAGAAGCTATCACTTGAAGCTGTATCCACAAGGAGAACATTAATGACTAGCTATTTGTTTCCAAGACAAAAAATCAAATACATAACAGAGCTTACTCAGTCGCCGTGCCCCTCACAACAAAAATTATAAAGCTGCACAAACAGAGAACATGAGCCTCACACTGTATCCAAATCCCACATGTAAACAAAACCCAAATATATACAAAACACCATACAACATTCATTAGCAAAATTTATATATCATCATTTAAAAATATTGTGATATCCAAAGACTAGTACAATTATTATCCAAAGAAATGCCAACAAGAGTATAACACTAAATCATGTATCATCATGATGATGTGGAATATTAAAAGCAAAGCAACAACAAGATGTGTACTTTATAACTTGCAGCGGAAATATTTGTTGTTGATTTTTCTCTCGAAAGGAATTGCTCCAGATTTCTCTTTGAATTACAAGGAAACCAAGATCGTTCTTGTTCACAAACTATGATTCTCCTTAGTGTGTAGATTGATTTGTGTAAAAAAAATTCCTTTCTATTTCTTTACTGTTTTTGCCTTTCTCACGTTCTTCCCTTTTTTTTTACATTCGCTCGTCTGAAAAAATTACTCCCACTAGGAGCCTTTTAAGGGGAGGTTGAACAGTCTCTTATCCTTTAAAAAGGATAATTCATTTAATTAATTAATTAATTAAATCGGATAGGACAAAAATGGATTGGGTCGGACATAATCGGGTCGAGTCGGGTCGGTCCACATGGGCGACCCACGACCACAAACTTACATCTCCCATTTCGCACATGGTGGACAAGACCTAAGCCAACACAACATCAATCAAAACACACAATTCATACGACAAATAGTTCGTGCGACTTGTGAGCATGAAGAGCTTACGTTTTACAAGCCCTACATAGGAATCCAATCACATGTGGAAAGAACTCACTACAATTTTAAGGACACTATTACTCACAATACCACATAATTCATCCACTACTTTAGTAGTTACTTATTTGATCCTCATCTTCTTAAAGAGGTTAACTCGAGTCCATATTTAACTTTGTACACACAATTACACTCCATACCAATATGGTTAGTGCAATAGCCGGCTTGTGTATACAAGTTTATTTTTCAATTAATCGTCTTTCCTTTCTTCTCGAATCTATATGTTTCAAACCAACTACTTTCCTAGACATGCACCGCATCGTCGAATCACTCATGGCTATTAGTAACATGCTAAAGTAGCAACATTAATCGAAACTTCAAGAAATAGTAAAAGGTCAAAGGGTATTTCGTTGAAAAGTCAGTTTAACTTTTTGGGGTCTCACACAATGAAGAAGCAGGGACCATTCTTTCATTGACCCATTGATCGCTTGACACACGTGGTATGAAATACATGCTACGATGTTCTCACCTTATATTGGTATATGTGTCTCATTATTTCGATTATCCAACATCGTACAGACCTTGGTATAAACACCTCCAGATGTTTAACCCTAGTTTCTTTTTTCAGTTATCTTTAAACTCAGATTCTTAGAGAAACACTGCATGGTTCATATAACAAGTCATAATATGGTGGTGTAATTCATATCTTCACGTTTCTTGACGTAAGAGGCGATTGCTCGTGTGAGAAAGTCAATCAGGTGACTTGTTAGACACATTTTATTTCTTACAAAATATCACATGCATACTATACATGAACATGAATTCAATAGTATTGTATATAAAAGAACATTATAACAACCAATTTATTTTACAATACTGAAATATCATCAAACCCTACGCAAACCTAGAGCCTTAACATGTTTTCAAACAAGTCTCTAGAGATGACCTTTGTAAAAGGATCAACTATCAGTTCACGTGTAAGAATGTATTGCAAAGTTATTTCTCCACTTGCCACTACGTCTCTCACAAATTTATACTTGATGTCAATGTGTTTGGTCTTGCTGTGATACTTAGGATCCTTCGTGTGTGCGATAGCCGCTTGACTATCACAATATAGAATCAAGGGACCCTTAGAATTATTTGCAATACTCAAATGCTCAAAGAATCTCTTTAACCAAACAACTTCTTGTACCGTAGATACACAAGCCACGAATTCAGATTCCATGGTTGAAAGAGCTGTGCAAGTTTTCTTCTTACTTTTTCAAGAAATATCACCACTATTTAGTAAGAAAGCATAACCGGATGTTGATTTTCTATCATTCTGGTCACCAGCCCAATCAACATCTATATAACCTCTTATGACTAAATTAGATCCACTATAACACAGTGTATGATCTGCAGTTCCCTTCAGGTTTCGTAGTATTCTCTTTACTACTTTCCAATGATCTCTTCTAGGATTGGATTGATACCTGCTAACTAGACTTACGGCATAACAAATGTCTGGGCAAGTACAAATCATAACATTCACCAAACTCCTGACAACACTAGAATAAGGAACTCGAGACATGTCTTCCTTTTCTTTTCAGTCTTTGGACACATTTCAAGGCTTAAAGTTTCACCCTTGCTACAGGAGTATCCATGGATTTACAACTATTCATTCGAAAACGTTCTAATATTTTCTTTATATAAGTTTCTTGAGATAAACTCAAAAATTTCTTGGAACGATCTCTTTGGATCTTAACACCCAATATATAGTCTGCTTCACCCATATCTTTCATATCAAATGATTTTGAAAGCCATGACTTGACAATTTTCACATATTCCAAACTATTTCTAGCTAATAAAATATCATCTACGTAAGGAGAAAGAATTACAAAATTTTCACTGAAATTTTTTACATAGATGCAATGGTCTTCATCGATCATGGTGAAATCAAATAATATCACCTCCTTATGAAATCTCAGGTGCCACTGCCTTGAAGATTGCTTTAGGCCATAAATTGATCTTTTTCAATTTACAAACTTTCTTTTCTTGGCCTTTAACAATGAAACCTACTGGTTGTCCCACATAAATTTCCTCGTTTAGTTCTCCATTGAGAAAAGTGATCTTCACATCCATTTGGTGTAATTCTAGATCTAAACGTGCAACAATAGCTAAAAGTAATCGTATGGAGGTAAGCTTCACAACTGGTGAAAAATTTCCTCATAGTCTATTCCAACTTCTTGAGTAAAACCTTTTTGCCACCAATCGTGCTTTATGTCTTTCTATTGACCTATTCGATTTGCATTTAACTTTGAGAATCTATTTATTCTCAATAGCTTTATGTTCCTTACGAAGTTCAACTAGATCCCAGACTTTGTTTGTTTTTATGGACTCTAATTCTTCTTTCATCACTTTTAACCATTCATCCCTTTTAGGGCTTGATAAGACCTCAATTACAGAATTAGGTTCATCCAATTCTGTAGGAGATACCAAGAAAACATAATCCTCAATCTCATAAGATCGTTTAGGTACACCTTTTCTTATTCTCTTACGTATTTGAAGTTCAGATTCCTCTATAGGATTTTGGGGTTCATAACTTCCACTTGGACCTGGAATCATTTCTTGATCCATTGAATTATCCAGTATGTCTAACAACATTACCTGGTCTTATGAATTCAACATTTCGTAGAGAGGCTCAACTTCATCTATTTCACCCTATTTGGAAAAAACGTTTTCCAAAAATTTGACATCTCGTTATACAATTTCAGTAATACTTCCATCCTCCGGTTCATCGATGAACACATATTATTTGGAGTATTCAGTGTACCTTATAAAGATACATTTCTTTCCTTTCGGACTTAGTTTACCCAACTCACCAAAATGATCTTTAATATATGCTGCACAATTCCATGGTCGTAGATCATTCAGGTTTGTTTTATGACCAGTCCAAAGTTCATAAGAAGTTAAAAATACTGATTTAGAGGGCACTTCATTTAATATGTAGGTCGTAGTCAATAGCGCATCTCTCCAGATGAGATAGACAAATTTTCTTGCGCCGTCATTGACCCAGTCATGTCCAACAATGTTATGTTCCTTCTTTCAGCTATACTATTTTGTTGAGGTGTTTAAGGAGTAGTTAACTGTCTGATTATATCCTTTTCAATACATAATTCTTCAAATTATTTTGACAAATATTCACGTCCTCGATCAGTTCTTAAAGCCTTTATGCTTTTATCTAATTGATTTTGAACTTCATTCATATATCTTTTAAAGCACTCAAGTGCTTCAGATTTATGAGAAATCAAATAGACATGACCAAAACGAGTGAAATCATCAATAAATGTAATGAAGTATGTAGCACCAGACCTTGCCCTCACATTCATTGGGCCACAAATATCAGAATGAATTAATTGAAGTGGGAACTCAACTCTCTTAGCCTTCCCACATGATTTACCCGTAATCTTTCCAATAAGATAATTTTCACAAGTTGGCATATCAATTTTTGGTGAAAGAACCTAAATGTCCTTCTTTTGCCAACCTATTCATTCGATCTTTTCCTATCTGGCCTAATCTTTCATGCCATGTAATAACATCAATATCATTGTTACTTGAATTACATGACATTACACAACGGTCATCATAATAGTCAATTACAATCTAAAACGGTCATAACGAAGTCCAAAATCATATAAAACATTATCTAGAGTTATTCTAACACCATTACGATAAAAAAATAAATCAAAACCAACGTCTAAAAGAAATGACTCAAATACTAAGTTTCATCGAATCTCTGGAGCATAAAGGACGTCATGCAACATCAATAAACGACCACTACTCAAGTCCACTTTACAAGTGCCTATTCCTTTGACGTCCAGTTTCACATTATTTCCCACGTAGATCCACCTTGATTTAGATGAAACTCGACGAAACTTTACAAATGCTTCTCGATCTCGACTCACGTGGTCGGTGGATCCTGAGTCTACAATTCACATAGGATAAGATTTTGTTAATAAGGAAGAGCTAGAAACATATGTAGCACTTAGAGATGCATTTAGAAATGCTACATTTTTGGGCTCGGTACATTCACGAGCAAAATGCCTCAGTACTTGGCAATTGTAGCACTTCATTTTACTCCTGTCTCTCTTCTTGAAGAACCATTTTTCTTTCTTGGAATTTGGCTTCTTCTTTTTCTTAGAGGGTCATTCTCCAGTCTCTTTGTCTTTTCCATTTCTTTTCCAATTCTTCTTGCATTTGAAGCATTAAGATTTTGTACCACTTGACTCTGCCACAAAGGCATTAGAAGTAGCACCAAGTCGTTCATCTTCAAGTTCAACATGGCGAGCAACATCAGAAAAGGTTTTGATGCTATCATTATGGGTCCAGTTAACCTTCAAATGTTCCCAATTATTGGGAAGAGACAGAATCACTGCCTGAACTTGTTGCTCATATGAAAGAACATGGCCAACACTCTTGAGTTGAGCTATCATGTTTGACATCACCCTTAGGTGTTGTTTGAAATTTTGATCATGACGTTTCTTATAAGTGTCAAATTTGATAGTTAACTGTCGAATGCAGGTTACAGACGTACCCCCATACGTTCCTCTCATATGTGCCCACATAGCATGAGCAGTAGGAAATTCCTCACATTCATATATGAGGTCATCAACCATCGAACTAACTATTATTCCACGTGCAATGGAGTTAGCTTTTTTTCAAGATTTGTAAGCTTCAAGATCCCTTCTGTGTTGTGCAGAATTACCCTCTTCTGGTTGATTCAAAACATGATTTATACCTTCCAGAACATTTTGCTCTTCCAGTACATACCATATTTTACGACTTCAGATGTCCTAATTGTCATCGTTAAGTTTTTCACCTTTGTTTAAGTCAACAATAATACTTTTTGATGCCATGTCTATTTCGAGATATGATAAGACAATAATGTTTAATCAATTATGCATGTGACATACACATTCAAGCAAATCAATTCTCATAAAGATTTCATATTTAATGTTAAATCGAAAAGACACCTAAGTATCCAATCATCATCTACGAACAAAATATTTAATCAAAATTTGAAACTAATTATTTCTTTATGTGTATACTAATATATTTTAGACCATAGTCACAAAAATTTACATGTCTAATAATCAAACACCATATGATAATGTGCAATAGAATAACAATACACTAATCCAAAAAAAAAGATGAAACTCAAATATTCATATTAATGCATAATCAAAGATGTTTATCAAATAATTTGTAAAGAATAAACAACAAAATTCAATACTAAACTATGTTTATGTTGTGAAGTTTTACCTACTTAACTCCTATATTCACCACATACTTCCATAATGGTCCATTATCCCCAATTTTAAAATAAGTTTTAATCAATTCAAGCTTCCAGTATTCTGGTAAGGAATGATACAAAACGTCATATGCAACCCACTCCTCAACTTGAATGAAACTTTGATTAACCTCATCAAATTTCGTGTTAAAGGATCTGAGGAAGTCTAATAAAGAGTCACGAGGGTCCATCTTCAAAGACATAAACTCTTTCAGATCTTTGTCTTTTTTCCTTCGAATGGCCATTTGATTCCTTAACAGATTTTGTGTCGCCTTCGGGACACCAATCCATATGAGTTTTCACCCTCCGAAACATGTCTTACGACGACGTGCTCTTCTTCATTGTCCTTTTGCTCGACTTCGAGAACTCCCACTTGAAATAATTCGAGTTTGTTCCTGTTCAGCCATGTTTGAAATAGGAACAAAGAAACAATCAGAATTGTTGAACCATTCAATGTGACAACATATGTAACTTTCATTTGTAGAAGACACAAAAAAACTGTTTAAGAAACATAAGGACTAAACAAATTAGCAAGACCGATATTTGAAAAAAAATATATAAAAACACATATATCATATATAAAAAAATATCCTAAATGGACACAAATTCCTTTTCCAAAAGAGTAATCCCAAAAGGACACAAAACTCTTCCCAAAAATAAATAATTAAAAAAAACTTTTTTATTTTTTTTCCAGCCCAATTTCAAAAATTCACATCTCACTCGTTTTCAATCTGTTTTTCTATTATAATATTTTTTGAAAAGCTACAAACGAGTAGTTCATGAAAGGCTATGTTTTGAAGTAAAAAAATTGTACACCCAATTTCCTGATCGCAACTAACAAAAACAGTTTTTCAAATAAAAAAGACAAAATTTCTTTCTTTGCAGGATAAGGAATCCTATCTACAATATGAGTCAGAATCAAATAGGATTTTGAATCCTATTTAAAACATAATTAATCCACATTCAAAAAAAATATTAAAAGAAAACCCTAACTTCTTCCAATTTTATTTTTCTTTTTACTGATTTTTAAGGAAAAAATAGTCACAGTTTATTTCTTTTCAACAACACAGTGAATACACATATCAGCATCAAATAATGAGATCAATTAATCATGGTTCTGATGACAATTATGGAATATTAATAACAAAGCAACAACAAGATGTGTACCTTATAACTTGCAGCGGAAATATTTGTCGTTGATTTTGTTGTCGAAAGGAATTGCTCCAGATCTCTCTTTGAATCACAAGGAAATCAACATCGTTCTTGTTCACAAACTAAGAGCCTCCTTTAGTGTGTAGATTGATTTGTGTAGAAAACTTTCCTTTATGTTTCTTTACTGTTTTTGCCTTTCTCACGTTCTTCCCTTTTTCTTTTTACGTCCGCACGTCTGAAAAAAGTTACTTCCACTAGGAGCCTTTTAAGGGGAGGTTGAACAGTTACTCTGTAATTGTTTCCTCTTATAAGTGGGAAGCTCCTAACTTCGAAGTTGGATTACGATTTTGCCCCTATAGTAAATTAAAATGTAATTAAATTTTTAATAAAATATTAATATAACAAAATTCAAATCTAATTAAATGTCTAATTTGCAATAAAGAATGTGGTTAGGTGGAAATTGAAATTATATTAATAATGAATTATAGAATTTATTTACACAACCTTTTCATGTCCTAACTTTATTACATGCTAAAGATATATGTAACTATTATTTATAATATAAAACTTCTCTCATTTCATCTTCCATATAACTGAAACTTATTTAATTTCTCCATTAACCATTAATTTAGTCAACTTATATTTTTTAATACAAAAAGATTTGTAGATTTTAAAAAGTTGTATTAAATAGTAAAATAAAGACTAATTTATAATTATTAGATATATGGAAAGGAAGTCCAAAAATCATAAAAAATGAACGATATAAAGGTTGAGAATGATTTTCATTTCCCAAGAATGCTTTAGTAAGGTAAAATAATTTCATTTTCGTAGTTTTTCCTTTGTTTTTATTGTTTGCTTTCCTTTCTTTTCTAACATTTTTTTTGCAGAATATGTTGGAAATTTACATGAAAGTTCTATGGCGTTTTCTCTTTATTTATTTCTTTTGTGTTATAAATATGTATTGTCTCTCACCATATGATGTGTTATATATATATATATATATATATATTCTTAGTTTTCCCCACGGATTTTTTCTGCTACAACAACAATTCCTTTTAATTCTTTCCTTCTCCAAATTAATTGTTCTTTAATTTTTATGTTAATCTTTACTATTTGTCTTTAATGTGTTGCTAAAGGTGATGATTTTAATTGGATATGTAGGAATGAAAAACAGTGCGGGAGGTATAGTTGCGGAGAAAATCCGTAAAGATTTTAACTCACTCCTCTCCATCGCGCAGTAGCTTAAACCCACACTTGCATCGCCGAATAGCCATCATATGGATAGGTCTTTTTTGTTGTCTTTTTATCTATGAACCTTCACTTGTCATACCATACCTTTATTATTCTTAGTATGATTAGTTTGAGTTTGTAATTTTTTTTAAACTTTTATGTTACACATTATTGACATACCATTAGTTGCTATATTGACATATGGTTGTGTATATTTAGATAAACATATATTTAGTATAGTATATTTTAGACTAACAGACTATATTTGAAATCATCTTTTTCATTATTATTTTTTTGAACGCAAATATAAGCTCTATATATAAACACATTAGTCAATATATAAGATCTATCGTATTTATAAAAATAATATGCGATAAATAGCTATGAACATAATGTCAATAATGTACAAATTTTATAAAGTGGTAAGGGACAAACGTGCAACACACGTAAAGTGGTAAGGGACAAACGTGCAACACACGTTCCCAGAGACTAGTCATTACTAAAAGTGAAAATAATCTAAGTCAAAAGTTGGATTACGAAAATACCCCTTATATATTAATTTATTTTCTTAAAATCATTTAAAAAAAATATTTTCTCATTTAAAATCAACTCCATAACTATACATCTTCATTTTCATAACTTATATTCTAATAATATTCATTAATCTTGTGGCTTTAATTCACACATTATCATCTTCATCAAGGGCGGATCCAGCATATTCTTAGAGGGGTTCGGCGGAAAATATTACTATTTATACATGGTTAAAATTATTTTTAAGTATATATAGTAGATGTCGAACCCCCTTTGACTAGTTAGTGTGTTTACTTCTTAAGATTTTGAACCCCCTTATTGAAAATTCTGGCTCCGCCACTGAATTCTTCATAACTCTTATTTTTAATAATCTCTATTATTTTTATGTCTTTTCAAATTCATAACCCAAATAATTTATTATAATATTATTAAATATATTAAATTCATTAGATAATAAATGTAATATTCATTATTTAAAACTAAACGAATAGAAGATCAATACATTCATATTCTTTTTTCAAAAAAATATTTGTATGTCTTGTGTTACACATTTGTTATTTATTAGTTTTTGTATTATGAAATTTATACCCTTTTATTTATTTATTTATTTTTATTATTAATTTTTTATTATTATTAATTTTTTTTTTTTTTTTTTTTATTATTATTATTATTACAAGTTTCATACTTTTTATATTCATAGCCTCCAAATATTTAATTTAAAATCTTAAGATATCTTTTGGTATTCTTTCATTTTTATCTATATAAATCCATTTTTTTTGGTTCATGTGATCTCTATCCAAGGTTATCAATTTCATTTTATAGTTACAGTAGTGAAGTGTTTATATCATAAGTGTACTATTTGATTCATGCTGGCTCGATGAAGAAGGCTATATGGCAGAAGGAGTCGACAAGAACTTGAAAAATTCTATACTGATTCTATATTTTTTTTTTCATCAATATTGTTATGATTACAATCCTAAGAAGAATGTGTACATTGTATCTCCTTCCTATTAGACTTCTTTAATTTTTATTTTTTATTTAGGCTCAAATTAATATTTTATTACTAATTACATGTATATTTTCATAAAAAAAAATTTGTTCTAACAAATTCATTAAAATTCACATAGAATACACATGCAAAGCACGTGTCAAAAACTAGTAGAATGATAAGAGTCCATCTCCTGCAAAAAAATATTACAAACATTTTACAACCCTAAGCATTTAAAGTGTCTAAGAAAAACTCAACAACAAAAAAGCAAACATAGTAGCCACAATGGTAGGACTACCAAATAGTTGGAGAGCTAATACAGGAAATATTCATTACCATATTTAAGATTATATTTTTGATTTAATAAATTACATTTGTATCAGTAGTTTGATCATGATGATGATGATAAACAATGTAGTAGAAAATTTAATGCAAAAATCTATACTCCCTCCACGTAAATGTGTTTGGTGCAGCACCCAGGAACACTCTATAGGATATAATCCCTGCTCGCCATGAATTTAACCAACGTCGATTTTTTTTTTAATACTTATGATGCAAAAGAAATCACACAGAATTATGATTATAAATTATTTCATTGGAGAAAAAAAATTATAGTCACTTATTTTTATTTTGTAACAATAGGTCACTCAAGTGTACTCTCGTCTATTATAAAATCAAGTATTTGTAGAATTGTACCCCGAGCAATTTTGGTAATTGGTGGGGGGTTCTATTCCTTAGTTGGTATCTTTTTATTCATTTAGATAGTGATCATTTATCTTGAGTAAATATTTTATAAGGTCACTAAACTATAAGAAATTATCTAGCAAAAGTCATTAAGCTTTTTTTGTATCAATAAAACCACTCAATTTAAAATTTTTATTTTCAAAAATGACTTAACTATATTTATCATTAAAATATATATGACATGATAAAATAAATTATTTTTTATGTCATATAATCATGAACTCCACAAATAAATTAAATTATAAAATCTATTTTTTCATATTATGATATTAGTTACATTTTTCATATTTGATTAGGATTTAGAAGTAGAGACACAGTGGCATAAAACAAATTTTAGAACATGAAATTAATAAGTATTATAGATGATAACAAGCTAGCCCTTTTTTCAAACATACTTATATATATATATATTTCCACTGAGAGAGAATTACATTTGAAGAAGGAGGGATGGACCATACCTTGTTAAGAGTTTGGTTACATAGTTAAGCCAAACATATGAATGCACAAAAGTCTAATCTATAAAATAAATCCCAGTAGCACATCAAGAAAGGTTCAAAGGGGATCATAACTCAAAGTATTTGGGTTACATTTTTTTACTCTAAAAGAAGGGTATTCCCACCTATCTAAGTTGAGAATCCCCTACCTATCTAAGTTGAGAATCCCTTTCACTATTTTAGGGATGGTGTTGAAGTGAGAGTAGATTTGAACATGAGCAAGAGAGTGACTTGGGGAAGCTTATTTATAGCAACTTTATTATCTTCCCTGTAGCAATATTGAATGGAAATGCCATGTATGCTTATAAGATTATTTATTTCTTTGATCGTGTATTCCATTATCCAAGGAATTGTCCAGATATCGATGATACAATTTTGCAGCGTTAGAGAGACTACCTCAGCAACGATAGAACTAAAACCATTAACTATGCTCCATTTCAAGACAAAAAGTAGGGCGACGACTTCAGCTTTTGTTTCTGGTTCCAGCTGAAGGCCAAGATTACTCTTCCTTGATTATCCCTAAGTACGCCTTTCCCACCACAAGCACCATTAATGCAGGATCCATCGGTGTTTAATTTAAGAAATATGGGCGGGGGTTTGATCCACTTGACCACTCTAACAAATTTTTCACTCATATTTTAAATAAATATCAAACAAACATCTTCCCAATTTTCACTTGGGATGCTTTTGAATCTAGTTTTGATAAGTTGACATATGTTGAATGTGATTAGAATGTTAGATCTATTGATAGAGGGAGAGGGCTTTTCTGAATCATATTTGGAGCAGCGTCTGGGCCTCCCTAGCTCTCATATCACTACTGGTGGCATAATTTTGAGGATATATGCAACCATAGAGTTTTTTGTCTTGAAATTCCAACGATTAATAAGCTCCTAAGTGTTCTTCTTCTATATTTGATGCCTAGACATCTTACAACCCTTTGTTATATTATTTGTGAAAATTCTCCACTATAAAACAAATGTTCAGCATTCTCTATGGTAGGTATCATACTTGCAATCGTACAACAACTACAATTAGTATCAGTGTCAATCTCAAGTTTAGAAATCTTATCATCAATGGAGAGCCTATTGTGAATGGCTCTCCATGTGATGAATGACATTTTATATGGCACATCTTTATGCCAATTATTAGATTCAAAATGAGATTATTTCTCTTCTGTCTCAAGAGCTTCCAGGCTGAGGAAATAGAAAAAATAAATTCTACTCTCAGAGAGTGACCAGATAGGGGTGTGTAACACTTCAGAAAAAAAGTTCAGTTTTGGCACTGATGCAGTGATCTACGAGTCAAACCTATGGACCGTCGGAAGTTCTACGGGCCATAGGAAGGAAGTCGTAGGACTTGATTTGAGTTTTGGAATTCAGTTTAATGTAACCTATGAGTAAACAAGATGAATGGTAGAACTGATCCGTATAGTTGATTCAGAGAAGTGGTTTGAGACCTCAGGTATACGAGAGATTTTGACATGTCATAGAGTTCTCTACGGGTCGTAAGAGGCACTCGTAGAAGTGATCCAAACTTAGTGAAATTTTGTGCTTGAACTTGGGTTCTACAGAAGGGGTCTACGGACCGTAGAATGGTTGATGAATAGTAGGAAGGTCTCATAGAATTGATCAGGAACATTGAGCCCCAGTAATAGGATCTACGGTTGACCAGGACAGCCGATAGAAAAACTTACGGTGTAATGACCCGGAAGGTCATTTTTGAGAATTTTTAATATTTGTTTAACTATAGTTAATTAATTGACGGTTACTTATTAAATAATTAATTTATTAGTTGGCGGTTAATGGACGAAGTCCATAATCTATTTAAATACCCTATATCACTTGGTCATATACTAAATTTAAGTAGAGAGGGTTTAACAAGTAGTAAAATAATATCACTAATTTTATACCAGAACTGACGGGCACAAAGGCGACATCATCATTCTTAACTTCGAACTGAAGGTTTCGAATTGTGCTTGAGGTCAGTGTTTGAGTTATACATTCAAATTGCATAATATATTGATCATACAAATTTAATGAATTGCCTAGTTGCTAATCCAATTAGATTAATCCATCTGACAAGCTGTTTTCCTCCTTAAATATTATAATATTATGGTTGTATGTATTAATTGTTGAGTTTAAATGCATACGGAAGAAGCAAATAATTAGGAGTGAAATGACGGTGTAAATTATTTTAAGTTATTAATCAATACAAATCAGAAAGTTCTTAATTAGGTTGTCCATCTTGCTTCCTATATTATAACATATAATTTTAACCCACTTTCTTAAAGTAATTGTAATGGAATTAAAAGCATAGCAACATATTGATATTCTGGGGGTTGAATTGATTGGTCAATTACGGTGTTAGTTGGTGAAGGTAGGGTGTGGATATTTAATTTTAATGGGTAGTAATTAGTTAGGTTTTACTTTATATATTTTTTTGTTATCACATTATAATTTAAGTTTTTGATATATTGAGATAGGTGATTAAATATTAGGTGTATTGTATTATGTGAATACCATTCGAATTATGATATTGAAAAAAATGGAACTTAACCCTAGACTTGAAACATGGAAAATATGATAGTTGAAATGTGGATTGGCATCAAGATTTAAGAACTTGATTATAAATTCTAGTGGATTTTTAGTTCAAGGCTAAACACATAGTAAGGTGGGCGTTGTTAGTTTCAAAATTTTATTGTGAATATGTACTTGAATAGATTGCATTGATTTGGAAGCTCAACGAAAAGGGAAGACTCAAGTCCCAGAGTGATTGTTCGATTATTTGAGGCAAGTGGATTTTTAAACTCTTGTTAAGTGCATACAATCGTGTATTTCCTTGTGACATGTGTTGGGGAGTAACGAGACTTAGTGATGGGTTGACTTGTCCATGTTGAATAATTTTAATGATGAAAAAAGGGTAATAAAAGACAATGTGCTTAATTATTGGTGTGTGATGTGTTGACACTTGTTTGAAAGACTTATTGATTAATTATTGATGTTGTATCACGATTGTGTTGTTGCGAATTGTGCATTGTCATGAAAATGACCATATCCTCATTATTTGTGTGAACTTGTCATTTGCATTAGTTCTGAGACATGATTGTGATAAGTGTTATGTGAATTGAGGAAGAATATGAAATTAAAAAGGATGTACTATTATCGAGGGACGCGTCGCGCACCACGACATATATTATAATTCGAGAGACGTGTCGCACGCGACGACGGATACTATTATCGAGGACGTGTTGCACGCCGTGACAAATTTTATTATTGAGGATCGTGTCGCACTCTCCGACGGATGCATGGACAGATATGTCCCCCATGGGTCCCGGACTGAGAGACAGCGGGTGTGTATCATTAGGTCAGCCATGCATTACATTGCATTGCATATCTATATCATTTCTTAACTTGTGAGTGCCTTTCACTCGAACTTGTGACTGATGAACTTGATCTTGTGTATTGTTGGTCTGTAATTTTTGGAATGTTGTAATTGAATTGTGTGCTATAAAAATTGTAAACTGTTAGATTGGGCTGGTTTTATGCAGGTTGTAGTTGTGGAGGTTCGGTTGGGTGTAAGGAGTATCCGTATTCTATTCCCTTAGCTTGTGTTTAGAAGTTTAATTGCTGAGTACCGTGCGGTTTGGTACTCACCTCTTGCTTCTACATTTTTGTAGGTTACGAGCCCGGATCTTCGTGATACTTTCTATTCCCTTCTTTTTTGAGGCTTCCTATGGAGATTTGTGAGGTAGCTGTTTGTCATCTCAGCGGACCTTCTTACTCCTGTTTATGACTTTGTTCTACTTGCGAGACAAGATCATTTGAGACTTACGTATTTTCTTTCAATTCTATTATTTACATTAGAGGCTTGTGCACTTGACAACCAGGTTTTGGGGATTTAGTTAAGTTGACTTGTTGTCCGCATTAGAAATTGTTATTAAACTTCTATTTTTTATTTTATTTCCGCACTTAATCGAAATGGTTGAGTTTAGGATGATTTGTCTTGGTGGGATAGAATCAGTGCCATCACATCCATTTTTATTGGGTTGTGACATACAGACCATAGGTCCAAACTATAGACCCTACCTGAGAGTTCTAATTAAGTTTGTTTTGGTATTTTCCTACCCATCTAACCCTTAAACTATGTCCTTTTGGCCCTATAACCATTTTTACTCTTTGAAATCAAACTCAATCCCCTTATTCCCTCAAACTCCCCTTAAATCTCTCAATCTTCTTTTCCAAATTCTCTCAAGAGCTCTCAAGGTGAAGGTTAAGATTTCAAGAGTGTCACGACCCAAGGTACACCCTAGACGTGATATGGAGAATAGGACCCCGAGAGACCTTAAACAAGCCATTTGACATAAGCATGACGTAAAAGAAACACAACAAAAGAGAATACGAAATAAAAGTCTCATATCATAAAAAATGTGAACATAAGAGGGGAATACTAAACTGTGTATGACATAGCCTTTCTAACATCATAAGAGTGGTTGAGATGTAACCCGTTGATAATGCTCAAACAACTCTCAAAAACCAATTCAAAGAGTAAGCGATCGTTGTCAACAAAAATACCCAACTAAGAGTCATGGTCGAATCCAACAAAGAATGATATATTGAAAAGAATTCAACTAAGAAATTAAGAATGTGAACTTGTTAATTGTAGTAGGTTAGGACAAATGAGTGGATGATTCCACCAAATTTACTAAAAGAGTTTGTATTATCAAATGTAACAATTAAACTAAAACTTCAGAAATTCTAGCAATTAACAAGCAATCTAGGGGAACGGGGATTAGAAATCAATGTCACGTAGGGGTTATTATGTTGCTCAATAGTGCTAAGCATTCATGCATAGGCTGAGTCTACATAAATGACAATAATCTTCTTTCAATCTTATAGCATTAGTTCATAGAATCTCTTTTCGGTCTCATATATGTGCATAACTAAACAAACGATTACCGTATGATATCTCTCTTTCGAACAGATTTTAAGGGTAAATAAATCTGACCCATAATCTTTTTCTCAAGTAAATCACAGACATCAAAACCTAAATTGCATGTATCAAACTAATTTCCCACTCCAATCAATCTCTTTCGAGCATCAATCGGAGATCGAAAATAGGATTAAGTTTGCAACCTTAACCCATAAGTTAACCTAATGCTAATTAGCCCAAATCCATGGATGAACAACTCTAAAACATAGCAAAACACAATACCACTATATTAAATCAACACCCAACCTCATAATTGCACCCCTAGACTTTGGGTTTTAGCCACCCATCAGAAAAAGTAAAAAAATTATACTATCATGATAGCAACCATGGGTGTGATGGAATTACGCACAAATAATCAACACCCACTTTGATTTCAACTTTCAATTGTCAATTGCAAGAGTAAACTCCCTTAATTCTATATTTTCAAAAGGTTAAAATATTTATAACTCTAATTCTATATTTTGGAACTCTACCAAAAGAAAAACTCCAAAAACTCTGCTATAAACTCCCTTAATTCTCTCTCCTTTGGGCTATTTATAGTTTCCCAAAATTTATCCCAAAATTCACTCTGTGACCAACTCAACGACGTTAGTCGGGCTCGCCGAACATGATCGGTGGATCGCCGTCTATACTTTAGCTCACCTCTCATTTGCTTTAGGTTTCAGGTGTTATAACCTCAGTTGGTGATCTCGTTTGAGTCAGCCTTTCACGTTGGGTGGATTGCAAATACGATCTTTGTTCGCTTTTTAAGCCTTCACTTTTCTTCCAAGTCCTGTCACCTTCGGTGAGTCACCGTTCCTCTTTAAGTTCGCCGACCTGTCTCAATCAATTCAAGTACTAAGCACTGTCACTTTGGGCGATCTGCCCTTTTGGTTAGGCGATTCCCACTGTAGAGTTTACACTTCTTTCAATATTTTTTACCTTTCTTCCAAGTATTCATCCTTGCCTTGTCCTTTATCACTCATAGCTACAAATCTTTAAAATATCATCAGAATAGGACATAATTATGAATTGAGGACACTTACTATTGAACAAAAAAGGCATAAAATGAGTGTAAATCTACTACTCATCAACACACCCAACTTAAACTTTTGCTTGTCCTCAAGTAAATCAGGAACACAATTAGTTCAACAAGGGTGTCTACAACAGTTCTCAATGAGAGTTAACATGCAAGTGATACTACAAGACTACTCTCAATCAAATGCAATACTCAATCATTATCAAAAAGATTTAAATTATGACTAGCCGGTATCAAACCAAGTTCAAGCTCACTATAGCTTCTTATCTAATGCAAAACCATGTTTCAACAAATGCATTCAAGTGCCCTCACATGAAGAAAGATTTTATGCTCTCACAAATCAAGTCAATAAAGAAGTTAGGAATCAATACAACTCTCACTCTCCAAAAGAGAAATACATGCAAGCTTCATCCCATAAGTTTACCCGTATTTTCCAATCATCACACAACCTAGCTTATGCAAGATCTCAAGGGTCTTTTACGCTTGTAATGGGTCTGAGGGTAAAGGTATAGTCAATTCGGCTCAATGACTTCATATTTTCATAGCATTATTATAATCATCTTCACCTCTTCTCAAGTTCTTTCCCTTCTTTTTACTTGGAGACTCGAACTTCAATTTTTCCTTCAATTCATTGGATACCCTTTTTTTAATTTCTTCAGACATTCTTTTTCGTTTCAATTATTTGAATTTTTTTCATTCATTTTTTTAATAAGGAGTGGTTCCTTTTCTTCATAACACACTTCAAAATTAAGTCTCACTTCATCTTTCTTTGCCTTTCACTTGGCTTTCTTTCCTCCTTCCTTTCCACATCCCCAACTTAGGACTTTGGTCTAAGTTGTCTATGCAAACAAATCAATACTTATAAAAGGATTTATGGGTGAGAAGTGATAACACTCAACTACACTTCATCCGATTCTAAGTGTAGGCGGTCGCTAACAAGTATAAACCCAACTAAGAGTTGGGGTCGATTCCATGGGAAGTGATATGTTAAAAAATTTGATTAAAAAGTAAAATAGTATTTTTATCCTTTGTAGATGTAGACATTTTCGTAATAATAAAGTAAATGACAAGGTTTTGACAATTAATGTCACGTTTAGCTCAAGTGGTCTATGTCGGTTAAATGGATCTCCCACAGTCAGACTCTTAGTGCGTTGACCAGGTTTTCAGCAGTTCCTTTAGTATACAGTTCATCATGTTGTCTTCATGATTAGTACTTGGTCATTGCATCCAGTTTATCTTACAGTTATACTTTAGTACATATCTATATCCTTGTTCAGATTATATCATTGCTCAGTCATGTATTGTTCGACTTATATACTTTGTTCAGCTTAGCATATCTATATCCTAGATACTCAGTACATTCCAAGTACTGACACATACTTTGCGCTACATCATTTCATGATGTAGGTTCAGGCACTCAGCATCCATATCACGCTTAGTTCGACTCCCAATCCAAATTCAGCAGCTTCAGTGGTGAGTCCTCATACTTCCAGGACAATAGACATGCTTTACTTTTCAGTCTTTATTTCCAGTTTTCAGTTTTGTTAGGATTAGCTGGGGGCATGTCCCAGCAACTCGACTTAGTTAGAGGCATTTCAGACATAGTAGTCGATTCATCTCGAGTTTTTATGTGTTGTTTCATTCATCACTAAACTCTTATTATATTTTACATATTCAGACTAGTTGGGGTTTCCCAATTTTAGATATCCACTGTTTCTAGCTTCCGCATAGTACATTTTTTACTTGGTTATTTCCAGTATGCTTGATATATACCAGACTCAGGGTTAGCTTGGGGTCACTCATGTTCCTAAGTCCCGTGTTACGTCTAGGGGGTAGCCTCGGGGTGTGACAAGAGAGCCTCAAACGGAGCCATTTGGATACTCACGTGATAGCTATTGTTATAAGCAAACTTGATCAAAGGCAAATGATCATCCCAATTATCCTTGAAGTCAATCACACAAGCCCTCAGCATATCTTCCAAAGTTTGAATAATACGTTTGGCTTGTCCATCGTTCTGGGATGAAAATTCATGCTAAGCTTCACTTGATGTCACGACCCAAAGTACTCCTTAGGTGTGACGTGGCGTATAAGACTCCGACAAGCCCTATACAAGGAACCTAGCATACATCATATAAGATAAATAGGCAAAATATTTGAAAGACTAATTTCATATCATAAAAAAATTGACATAAGAGGAAGTCTACATAGTCATGACAAAGCATCTACTCCAATATGGAAGTGGTTGGGACGTAACCCATACACCACATACATCATCCTAATACAAGAAATACATAAAGCAAGAAAATATGCCTCGATCCTTAGAACATGAGGATGCACCAACTCTTCGAATGCAGTAGAATGATCAACTAGCCACAGGTATAAGAGGTACGAGCGTCGGACCCTAAATTAATGTGACAATGTAGGAACAAGTATGCATTAGTACATGTAATTTACTAAGTATGGCAAAATATGAATAAATAAACATGATAGCATGAAGAGTTTAAACATGTAATGCATGACCAACATTTGAACATTTAAAAGCATATAGAAGCAACAATGTATACATCATAAGATATGGTCAATGCATTTAAAATAAGAGACATAAGGAAGCTTTGAAGAAACATGTTCGTTTTGTGGGATATTAGCTTTAACCGACAATAAGACCATGAGAGCTATGCCACAAAATTCGGTACATCCCTCATACCGAAAGAAGGAAATTCTACTTGCCTAGGTAGAATCCGCACACATCATAATTTGCTAAAGTGGATCCACTAGCTAGGTCATTTAAGATAATTCTACAGGACACGTAGTTTGGGAGTAGATGTTGCTACTAGAGACTACCCTATATGAGCCTCCACCTCAAAGCCCTCTCGATGCTAAGTCAAAATCACAAAGGAATAGATAAATCAATTACCATTATAACATAGGAAAGTAAATGATCAATACCAATCTACATCTTAAATATCAAAACATAGAATAGCTCCTTAAAATACAATTCAAACATAGGAGAGAAAACCTTTTCACCAATGTGAATCCATATGTGAGTAATACCTTTCACAGTCATGATCATATTCGTACGTGAGAAAACCTTTCACAACAACATTGATACGTTCATCTAAAAACACCCTATCATCATAAACATAATTTGCATAGGACATGCATAACCTTTCAAAATTCATAGTTCATAGGTTCATGGGTTCTTTATAAGTGCATAGTTGAAAGTCATGGATCATGCATGGGTTCATATAATTTCAACTAAATTTAATTTAATTTCATTAAATCATGCAATAGAAGGTTGAAAACCACAATTTAATCATAATTGAATGGAGCCCATGGAGAATTAAGAAGAACCCTAATTTGATCAATTGAAATAGAATTGAGGATTTGAAAACCTTGGGGACCCCATGGATGAATGGACTCCATGGATGAATACCCACTTACATTGATACTCAAAGACCAAGAAGAATGGTGAATTGAAGACCTTGGAGTGAACCCTAGCATCTTCTTCTTCCTTAGATTGAAAGGGAATTTGGGGGAATGGATTTGGTTGGGTTTTTGGGAAATAGGAAAATGAGTTTAGAATGGGTAGATTTAGGACTTTAATTCTTTATATAGGGCTTTTCATAGAGGCCAAAACAACATATGTTAGGCATAAAACGTATAGGAGAAGACCAAAAAGCCCCTAAGAAATAACTATCGGCACTGGTCTACGGTTTAGACCTACGGACCGTAGAACTTTCTACAATACTATAGATCAAGTAGTGGGACCTTAAAATTTACCCAAATTTGATGGGAACCTTCTACGTTCTGTAGGTCTTCCTATGGTCTGTAGACCCAAATTGTAGAACTCAACTTTAACCCTAAAATTTCAGTAAGTCCTGATTGCTTCTACGGAACCCATCTACGACCTGTACATCATTCGACGAACCTTCCTGGTCGATTTGAGGGTAAGATACTGAAAATTGATTTTCAAAAATTATTTCCCACTTTCTACGAGACTGGTTTACAACCTGTAGGACTTTCTATGAACCGTACACTGATCCTGTAGACCTGAATCAGCAACTTAAAATATGCGTTCTTTTCCCTTTTTCAAAATGTGAGGTGTTACAATATCTCTCCCTTAGGAACATTCATCCTCGAATGGAACTCAAGGAAACATAAAGATGGTAGGGGAAAATATCTAACAACCCAACATGAATGCAATCACATAAATGCACATACTAAAGGAGGGAAAATTGACTCTAAGCTAACACATACTTTAAAACATCATTCCATAAAACATACATGCATGCGTATGAAAACATGAGAATGACTATGATGTGTGAATCCGTAAGAATGAACCATGAGATACTAAATACCTCAAGCTAGAGTAGGAGCAGAGGGAAAGAGATGAGGATATTGGGACATCATATCGGTCTCGGCCTCCTAATTAGCTCCTAAGTAGCTCCTTCAACCATTTGATTCCTCCATAACACCTTCACGGAAGCAACTTCTTTGTGTCTTAACTTTCAAACATGTCGGTCTAAGATCTCAATCAGAACTTCTTCATATGAAAGGCTTTCATTAATACCAAGACTTTCCAATTGGCACAATCAATGTCCGATCACTGATACACTTCTTCAATAAAGACACATGGAATACTGGATGTACCGACGATAAATCAGAGGGCAAGTCTAATTCATAAGCCACCTTGCATATCCGTCTTAACACTTGACAAGTACCTAGATAATGGGGACTAAGTTTCCATTTCTTACGAAACCTCATGACACCCTTCATGGACGAAATCTTCAAGTAAATCCAATCATCAACATCAAACTCAAGGCCCCTTCTTCTAACATCGACATAGGACTTTTATCGACTTTGAACCATTTTCAACCTTTCTATAATAAGCTGAAATTTCTCCGTAGTCTCATGTACCAATTCAGGACCTATCAAGGCAACGTCACCAACTTCCTATAGGAGACTTATACCTCATATCATAAAGAGACTCAAATGGAGCCATAATAATACTTGAAGAGTAGTTATTATTATAAGCAAACTCAATCAAAGGCAATTGATCATCCCAATTACCGTTGAAGTCAATTACGCATGTTCTCAACATATCCTCCAAAGTTTGAATTGTAAGCTCGGTTTTCCAACTGGATTGAAGATGAAAGGCCATACTAAGCTTAAGTCGGGTACCAAGACCTTTTCGGAATGACTTCTAAAAGTGAGAAGTAAATGAGGTACCACGATGAGAGATAATGGATAGGATTACCCAACACAATCTAACCATTTCCTTGATATACAACTTAGTATAATCTTCTGCCGAATAAGAAGCCTTGACGGGAATAAAATGAGCTCACTTTGTTATGCCATCCATCATAACCCAAATCGAATCATGTTACCACCGAGTACGGGGTAAGTCAATAATAAAGTCCATATTCAAATCCTCCCACTTCCAAGTAGGGATAATAATATCTTGAGACAAGCCTCCCGGGTCTTGGTGCTCAACCAGCATATCTTGACAATTAGGACACTTAGAAACAAATTCCACAATATCCTTCTTCATCCCACTCCACCAATAGACCTTTTGTAAGTCACAATACATCTTGGTGACTCCCGGGTGAATAGAATACCAAGAACTATGGGCTTCAGATAAAATTTATTCCCTCAAATCAACATTTGGAACATACAACTGACTTTGATATCGAAGGACATCATCTCCCCTAGGGAGAAACCTAAATGTCTTTTTCAAAAAAATTGATTTCTTCAAGTCAACAAATACTGGATCCAGATCTTGCTAAGCCTTTACATATGATACAAAAGACGATTCTGAACCCTTATGAACAACTAAACCACCTTTATTAGAATTAACCATCCAAACACCCAATGAGGCCAATCTATAAACTTGATGAACCAACTATTTCTTATCTTCGTCAACATGCGCAACACTATCCATTGATAGTCGGCTTAGAGCATCCACCACTACATTCATCTTACCAGGGTGATAGAGGACATTCATTGTAACATCTCAGAAATTGAAATAACTAGGAAGAAGTTAAAAATTAGAAATAGCCATTTTTGGAAAGATTATAAAAATTTGGAAATTTTGTTAAGTATGTTAAGTTGAGTTTTGGCCAATTCAAACGACCATAACTCCTAGCTCAGGATGATTTAGGTGTGTTTCCAGATATCTTAGGAAAGATCTTGGAATAATCTTTCCAACGCCGCCAAGTTTAGGCAATTCCGAGTTCGTATGAGTGAGATATTCCCATTGGAAGTTGGTTGTTCAAATAAGGAAAGTCCAATCCAGATTTTGAAAGGGTATTTTAGTCATTTCCGTACCCTATTATTTTAATTCATTTTTAGGAGTTTAATAGGGGTCAAATCAGATTTTAGTCAGCTTAAAAAAGTTGAAGTTTACGCTAGGGCGTGGAGAAAGAAGAAGAAAAGGCAAGATTCGTCAAGATCGTTCAAGTTTGATTGTGGATTTCACCAAGGATTCAATCCTACGAGGTATGTGAGATCACATAGCGTTGGGTTAGTTCACCCACGCGCCAAACATGATTCAATTCA
>JAJONR010007812.1:0-44093 GCA_029582245.1 Solanum etuberosum
TTTAAAATAATAATAATTCAAACATGAAAAACCTTATTAACGTTATAAGCTAGAACAATAGGGATGTAATTAATTTAGCAGCCTACATAGTTTATTAATGGTCACTAATTTGTCTTGACATCAAAAATGATTTTCAGTTGGCTTAAGGAATCTCTCGATATTTGCAAAAATCGTTTTTAAAATTAGCAACAACAAATAAAGTAGTAATAAAAACGAATAGAGAAGACCTAATTAATGTTATATTATTCGTCAAAACTAGTAATTAAGTCTGGTACAATTTTAGGGGGGTTTAATTAGTAGTATATTTTAAGAGTAAATAATATTTACTCAAAAAATGCAATTTAATTAGTTATAGTAGCACATTATCTATTTTTTCAGACTACGATTATATCAACAACAATAACAATAATATATCCAGTGAAATCACACAAATAAGATTTGAAGAGAATAGAATATACGTAGATCTTACCACTACGGATATAAAGTACAGATATAACATACATGAACTAGTAGTGTAAAAGAAATTTGTTGACACCATCTATCAGAATTAGAATTCGAAATGAGAATTAATAACTTACCGCAAATTATTATTATTTTTTTTTAAAAAAAAGGGTATGCTTGCATGTCTATAAAATACTAAAAGAAAAATTTCTTCCAGATACAAATTAAACAAACAATTAAAAAGCACAAATTGACCATCACAAAAGCAATAAAAATTAAAAAGACAATTCATCATCATCAAATATCTCTCTAGCTAGCTGTAATTGTCATAATTGGAGATACAATATGGTATGTATATATAATAAAATGCTCTTACCAATGACAAGTTTGAAGAAAAAAAAAGTGAACTAAAAATCCTCCAAATGTCTTTCCTTCAATTTTCTCATCCTTTTCATTTTATGTGACATGACTATTGCTGATCAAAATACGATATGTTATTATTGGTAATGGCACTAAAGTTTGCCACACTAGACGAGGCCGGTGTATACAAATTAGAAGAAGTTGATGAAGCAGAAGAAGATGATGACGAAACCACCACCACTGAGGGTGGTGGTGGTGGTGGTGGCGGAGTAGGAGGAGCTTGTGGTAACTCAGGTGCCACAGAGGTGGAAATAGAAGCAATAAGACTATTAGCAGCTTCTCTATATTTGTATCTCAAAATTTCAGCCCTAATTGTATTAAGTTCAACTTGTAAATTTTGAATTTGTTGTTGTAGAGTTGAAATTGCACCCATGCATCCATACACTGGATCTCTTAGCCTTACATTTGCTTCATATACCAAACTATTTGCTGCATCTGCCCTTTGTCCCACTGGCACCTCCTAATAAAAAAAAAGTCATGACAAGATAAAAGTTACGTTCTAATTTATATATACTGACAATGTAAACAAAAAATTATATTATTAACATACTTTAGCCTATTATAGTTTATGGGGAAAAATGGAGGGGGTTCAAAATAACCTAACATTTTGATGTTGGAACATACCTAACACATTTATAAACATCACTAAAATTTAAACAAATATTAAAACTTAAACATATAATGTCAACAATTCTATATTTTTTATGGAAAAGATGTTATAACTTCTTTCTAATTAGCTTCAAGCCCTAGATCCGTCTTTGATTATACAAGCTAGTAACATAGTCAATGGTGGAGTGATGATTTTCATCAAGATGGTTTCATCCATCATATTTACACAAAAAGAATTAAAATAAAAATCGACCTTATATATATATATATATATATATATATATATATATATAGTGTGTGTGATTTTTCCTACGAAAGGATATACTAAATTAGATGATCAACCCCTTTTCGCCACGGTTTACACCAAGACATAACTTATTTTTAGTTTAAGGATAATTATCTTTTAAGTGATCTGATAGTATAGCACGATTGATATATAGAAGTTAAACTCAAATACAAATTGTATATATATATATGAGTAACCTTAGCTTTTATTTGAACTAGTAAAATAGAAAAAAATAGAATACCATGAGCAACTTGGAGACATTGCTGGCCCCAAAGACTTTATGAACAGCAGCAAATTTGTGAGGTTCATGTGGGGAAAAATATGGAGAAAAAGGGCATTCTTCAGCACATCTTCTTCTTAAAAGTTTACAAGCAGCACAAGGTGTAACATTGTTCAATGTTGTTCCTCCCCCAACAGGCCCCAACACGTGTCTTCTTCCCATTTGTTGTTGCATATGTAGCTGTGAAATATTTGATGAAATATCTATCTCTGTCTTTAACTTCTTTCCCATCTCATCCAATCCCTCCCTATTCATCACAAAAAAAGTCAAATATAAATCAAGCAGGAGCGGATTCAGAATTTGAAGTTTTTCGGTTTTAAAGTTTACTATATGTACATGTATTCATTGAAATTCTCAATAAACATGTAGGGTTTTGACTAGAGCTAATGAATTTTGTCGAACCTCTACATTCCAAACTAACTCCGCCGCGCCGTGCCGCACCACGACATGCGACAAACAAGAATTTTCAATGAGGAGATTCAAGTAGTAATTAAACACAATAAGAATCTAACAAGATTCACACAAAGTTAACCATGTATATACATTATAATTATTTTTTGGCAAAAAAGGGTTCAGATGAACTCCTTGCGGCCCAAGCTCTGCGCTTTTGTTCATTTGACCTAACCAATCTAGTTGATCTTAAAAGGAATTTAATAACAACAACAACAAAGAAATTATAATGATTTGAAGATGTAAATTAATTAGTGTTACGTACCTTTCTCTTGACATTCTAGATATGGTTGATGGGAGATAAATTGAAAATTAAGATGAAGATAATTGAGTTCTCAAAGGGAGAGAGGAAAATGAGAAAGGGGAGAAAAGGAGTTCTTAAAAGGCAAGACATAGGTTAATTAATTAGACGAAATAATTAATGTACTTTCACAAGAAACTAAAAAAATATTATTGATTGCCAGCTGAGTCAAAGCTTGCTCACGTGTGACTAATTGCACCTATTGACTTTTCATCACTACCAAACTTATGTTTACTTCATTCATTTTTTTAAAAATGAAATTTTGTGTAGCACAATCAAATCAGTTATTATTAAATGGTTTTAAGTATTTAAATGATAAATATTTTATAATGTACAAAAATTTTATGAGGTGGTTGAAATATTCTCACTCTTAATCAGATATATCGAATCGAGCTCTTAAGAATAAAAAAAAAAAAAAAACTTATTTGAAGCCGCACCTCCAAAATAGATGAATTTAATTTAACCGTATTATAAATATGGATCGAAAACCAAATGGGAAAGCAACGAAAAAAGTCCAATTTCTTGTGATGATCCCCTTCCTATTTAGTGTCACCGTCAATAACCAAACTCGTTTACCCGTTGAAAATATTTACATGTCGTCTTGGATTCTTACTTCAAACACTTTCAAGCTAAGACATATGTATATATATATATTATACTTTTAATTTTTAAGTTCTAGCTACTCGTTTTGGCGGGATAAATGATATATACTTTTTTTTAATTCATCCTTAAAATAATATCACATTTTTATAATTAGAAATAATTCAACTTTAACATTCATCTTAATAAATAGTGTGAAAAAATTGGAAAGCAAAACTAGTAAATGGTTGC
Source organism: Solanum etuberosum (assembly GCA_029582245.1). Taxonomy (NCBI): domain Eukaryota; kingdom Viridiplantae; phylum Streptophyta; class Magnoliopsida; order Solanales; family Solanaceae; genus Solanum; species Solanum etuberosum. Next base: position 3,619 of record JAJONR010007812.1, read on the forward strand.
GAATATATGATTGAACTTGTAAAACCATCACTTTTCTCCGTAACTACGTAATGTTTGGATATTTTTAAGCTGCTAAAATATAATTATGAAAAATATATTATATAATCTGACATGATATTAAAAATCTATTTTAAAGAAAACTTGTTGATTATAATGAAATATTATTATAGAAGATGATATTTTATTTTTTATAATATAAAAGTTATACTCTAAGATGTGGGAACATGGAAGCATTGGGAGGATAAAATAGATATAGTAATTATTTTAGGAAAAGAGAGTGAATGGCTTGCTTTAAATGGAGGAAAATGCATAGATCTAAGTTTAGTTTGACCCGTATTTTTAGCCTATGAAATCGCCCTCTTGTTTACATCACACCTCACCAATTATTTACTTATCAATAATTAATTAACCTTCACCAATTATATAAGTAGAGTTTAATTAATGCATAAGGGTGAATATTTTTTTTTTACTAAGGATGCAATGGTCCATGAAGATGTGCAAAAACTCATATGGCATTGTATTTTATTGTATTATACTCTCTTCGTTCCCAAAAAAAGTGTCACTTGAGCAAATAAAAGTTGCTCTGAGATAATTTTAAACAATAATTAGTAATTGTTTTTAATTAAAAATTTATATTGAAGAACTATTTCTTATAAATAGTGCTTAATTCTCGAGAAACATCTGATTAATACTCTGAATGATTTCTTCTTAATGGAGGTGGAAAAAAATAGATGCTTCCATTGATTTTCTATTGAGGGAATAATTGATTTCTTTGTTACTTTATTTCCTCTCCTTCACATGCCTCATTAATTAAATTCGAGTTTGATATTCTCATTGTTAATTTGTTCATATTTATTATTCAAAGTAGCTGGGAATCTGTTGCCATACATGTGATTTGCCACATTTTAACGTCATTTATTATAGATAATAAATAAAATACTGTGTGTGTATTCATGAAAACTAGAGGCTATATATCCTATATACTTAATTTATGTATACAAAGATAATCTATGTATCAAATTAGTTAAAAATGCTATGCAAGTTTAATTGGGCCCTAATTTGTTTAAACTTTAGGATGGCTTGACAAAACTTGGGCCGCATGTTCAGAAGAGTCCATTTTTTAAAGATTGGGCCCTAATTTGTTTAGATTAAGATTGGGCTTCATGTTTCACATGCATTCCACACTGAGTGTTCCAACAAAACGTGTCTTTGTTCCCATCGTCGTGTAAGTCCTATACAGAGGATAGGTTGATTTGCATAAAGATAAAAAAATTTCTAAGATTGGATTTGAACCATGGTGTACACTAGCAAGCTTCGTAAGAACCGGTATAAGTGAATTAGGTAAAACATAAACTTAATTCCATTTTATCTAGCTCATTTATAAGATTGAATAGTTTGTAAATGTATTAATATTCTCCCCGCTCCCTCTAACACATCTCAACCACACAAATACACCAATAACTCCCATGCATCCATACCATTCCACACTCTATCTAGATTATATTCAAATTCTTTTATTATAAGTAACATTTTTTGCAATGATGATTATATTATCTGCAAAGGTAAGGGGTCATGATTATTGGTCCGACCAGGCCATGTTCATGACTCCAAACAATTTGCTAGCTCCAGCACATTCTAATTATTGTTTTACGTACAAATAATGATAATGAAACTATAAGCCTTTAATTTTCATGAAAATATATACTCTTTTGGCCCTAGTTCTACAGCTCTCAACCACTTGATTCGACTCCTTTTATGAATTTGTTGCATTTTTTAGCCAAGTAATTAACACCTTTTTTCTCAATCTTTCTTTCTAAAAAGTCCTACTTTGATTTTCTTTAATTCTCTTATAAGCTCGTATAATCAAATCAAGACGAGATGGAACGTTCATTTAACGTCTACGCAGGGTTAGCTCTATACTTAGTTGAATAAGGCATTAGCCTTAGGCCCTCAATTTTTACCAAGAATAAATTATGTGTTAATTTTTCATAGAAAAAAAATGATTATTTATATAGGTATATATCAGGGGCGGCTCAACGTACTTAGAGGCTTAAAGCGAAATTTCAATTAGAGGCCTAAATTTTTTTAATTGAGGCAATTATTATATGAATTGTTAACATTATTCTATAAGTATTAAGTTGACAAAAATCACTTATAATTTTTTTTTTTTGGTTTAAAAGCACATAAAATAAGTCAATCTAGACATGCTTACAATTCACTTTATTCAACACATTTTTACTATTGATTCATATTTTTGACAGAGTATTATTCTAACTTATCATATAGTATAAAAGGGGTTTAAAAAATAATAATGCGAGTGTTATCGAAGAGAATGTAAGAAGACAAAACAACGTTTTCTTGATTTCTTCTATTTGATTGAGGTTAAGGAGAATAAAATAATATTATTTAAAAAAAAAAATACATTTATCATAAATAATTGATTTTTTCTATAAAAAAATAATACATAATTTATTTTTGATAAAAAATTAAGCACCCTAAAATTTGGGGCTAAGGCATATGCCTTATTTTTATAAGCATTGAGCCGGCACTGGTATATATAGATATGATAGGTATATATAGATACACTTCAAAATAAATGTATATCAATTAAATCAAAATAAACACACAAATATAAGCAAAGAAAAAGGTATATATTTACAATATGAACTTCCCCCAGTGTTTTTTTTTTTTACTTTACATAAAAAAAAAACGCTATGGTACATTTTTTCTTTTGTTTTAGTAATGTAGTAAAAAAAATAAAAATAAAAATCACCCAATGCTTGAAATTTAGCTGTCGGAAATCTGAAGCTCTGCTCTCCGTTGGCTCAGAATTACCGGCTTCAATTTATTCCCCCATACATCTTTATACAAACCATCGTCGCCATCACTTTTTTGAATTTCCACGACTATTAATCGTTCAGTCAATCGATATATATCTAGGCTCATCGTTAATTTACCATTTTGTACTTTCATTTCGATTCCCCATTCTTTTTTCTTCTTCATCCTGAAATTCTCCTTCTTCGCAACCTCTTCAATTCTCACGACTACACTCTCCGGCGACTCTTCCACCACTATCCTCTCCAAATCATCCACCAGATTGTTCGATTTGAACAATCCAGAAATGTCTAATCCCTGGGAGAACGAAATTATATCAAACGCATTCAAACAATTTGTTAATGAATTTATCTTAGTATTTTCTTCCTCTTCTGAGAATTTGATAAATTTCAATCCCTTTCTGAACCATGAATCTCTGATGATTTCTTCAATCGTTATTCTCGTCGCCGGATTCACATCCAGAATACGAGATAGTATCCGCTTAACGTCCGGAGAGATCCATTTCGGGCACCGGAATTCGCCTTTGTAGATTTTTTTGTACATTAACATCAGATTCTGATCGTAGAACGGGAAGTAACCGGCTATCATCACGTATAGCATAATTCCACATGACCAGATATCGGTTTTAGCTCCGTCGTATCCTTTAATCGTCAAAACCTCCGGTGCTACATACGCCGGAGATCCACAAACAGTATGTAGAAGTCCGTCGAATGATTGAATTTGATCCGTTGTAGCACTGAGCCCGAAATCGGAAATTTTGAGATCTCCATTTTCGTCGATTAGAACGTTCTCAGGTTTCAAATCGCGGTGATAAACTCCACGTGAATGACAGTAATTAACGGCGGAAATCAGTTGCTGAAAGCATTTCCGGCTGAGATCCTCCGTGAATCGGCCTTTACTGGAGATTTGGTTGAATAATTCGCCTCCTTTGACGTATTCCATAACGAAATAGATCTTCGTCTTCGTGGCGAGCACTTCATAGAGTCTAACAATGTATGGATGCTGCAGCTGGCGCATAATGGAAACCTCGCGCTCGATTCTATTGTTAGGAAGACCATCTTTATTGGAAATATTGCTCTTGTTAATTACTTTGATCGCCACACTCTTGCCATTGCTGATTTCTCTAGCGTGGTACACTTTGGCAAATGCGCCACAGCCGAGTAGCTTTCCTAGCTCATATTTTCCGAATATAGGCTTCTCCGGCATCGGTAAGACGGATGCCGGGATCCAATTATTTGGTTTATTAGATACGATTAACGAAAAAAAGAAGCTAAACGATAGATTTAAGTATAGTTATTTTATTTTCCTCGATGAATTGGTATATATATTGGAATAGTTCAAAAGAGGAAACTTCTTGTCTAAGCTCTTGTTTTGAACAGTCTTAACTAGTCTTATATAACTGGTCTTTGAATTAGCTGGCCTTTTCTTCTTTTTTTTAAATTCAACGTTTCTAGTCAATAGAATAAAAGGTCGGTTTTGGCTGTGGTTTACACGGTTTAGTCATCCAATGAATCTCAATTAAGTATTCGTTTTTTAATTATTTTTTTTCTGCTTAAACAGATTATTTCTTAATTATATATATTATCCAAGCAAAAAAAATTCCCGCCCACTTTTCTGTTGTTTCTTTTTTTTTTCGATGTTCGGTATCTGTATTGAAAATCGATTAATTTAAATTCACGTTACGTAGGTCTCCATTAAAAGAGAAACGCTCCCTACTAAAGATTTTTTCATATTCAAACTCAAATCTAAGACCTCTAATTAAGAAAAAAACATTTAATCTCCTGCACTACGTTTTTTGGGAAGATGGTGTTTCCTTTATCCTTTTTACACTAGTAAAGATTTGAATTTTCATGTATGTAGAATGCAACCGTTCCACTAATATATAATTATGATTTGCGATCAATGAATAGAATTAAAATATTCACTAAATATAACCGATATAAAAGGTTGCTCCGCCACTATAATATGTACATACTAGTTTAGTATAAATATATTTATTCAACTATATACGATTAATGTCACATATCAACATATAAAGATCTTGCCTTTGTCGCTGCATAGAGTGATCTTCTTCAATATCCGATACTTACTAGTTTAGTATGAATATATTTATTCAACTATATACGATTAGTGTCTATAAATTTCAGCAGCGTTATAACAAAATCAACTAGAAAGTAACAATATTATTTTATTTTATTCAATAAGAAGACTGAGTACTTGTGACGTTAATAATACTATTTTTAATAAATAATAATGGTCGGTATTAGTCCAACACGTAATGCATAAAAATATCATGCCGGTTTAATTAAATAGTAATTAATAAGTTATGTAAGGTGTCAGAGCTTCTAAGTTCCTTATTGTTGAGAAATGGGAAAGGTAACAACAGAGAGTATTAGAGTAGGGAAGACTATTATTACTATAATTTAATTAAAATATAAATGTTTCGTTGGAGAATGACAAGTGCCCACGGTTTAATTGACTAATAACGCGTATACAGTAGCCCAAGGATTGCCCACATGCATTTAACACTTTTTGACAAAGCCATATCTAGTAGTAGGACAATTATTAGGATGTTCACATCACATTATATTAATTAAAAGATGAATGTGTGATTTTATTAGAAGAGATATAATTTTATAAGATAAGATGATGGTGATCTTTGTGATAGGTAAGATAAGAGAAGTGAAATTGAAATGATTCGGATATATAAAAAGATAATGTGTAAATAGATTATTACTTAAAAGATGTGAGAGTTGATTGTAGCAGAAGTCACACGTAGAAGTAAGCCAAAAAAAGTAGAAGGAAGGTGATTAAACTGGGACGAAATGATAATTCGTACCATTTCCTCCATTCCAATGGTGCATAGACTTAAAATGGGACGAAATGAACCAGTAGCCATTTTTGGGGGCATCTATTCAAGTTTTAACTAGAATTTTCAAATTATTTAAAACTTAGCCATTTTTAAAAAAAGTGGTACTTCTCCCTTCTCTTCATCTTCTTCACATTTATTTTTTTGTTTTCTATCCATATCCGCCATCCGCTGTCTATATTAGAATCTCACTAAATTAAGTTTCCATGTTGAAGTAAAGACAAAAACAGCTCGCAATTTAGCATAATTCTTTAGATTATACAAATTCTGTCACCTTTTTCTTAATAGACTACCAATTGAAGCTTGAAAAAATCCGAAACCCTAGACCAAAAATCGTATCAATGTCAATGATAACCGCCGATTATCCAGCAGTAATCTATTTCCGCAATGGATTGCATGAATATTATAAGATTGATTTAGATTCCTTGCCGGAAAGACTTTCTCCGATTGCCAATTTCACTGAAGATTTTCCAGGGTGGACCGTTATTGATGAATGCATCGGAGGAAGGAAGGAAGATAACGAAACAAACCATTTCACCGTCGGTATGAACTTGAATAAATATAGTAAAAACACAAATCCTAATTCTAATTCTACCTGGGAACTCATATTACCTCACAGGAATCTTCGCTGGTACATGCCGTCTGTGTTTACCTTCGGTAAGAAGATCTATGTTATCAACGGCAATCGGCTTAAAGGCGATTACTATGATCGTAAGGAGAACGCCGATTGGACATATTGGGGTGAATTTTACAATCTTGACTCCCAGACATGGCATTACCTGCCCAAGCTAACACATACTAATATTGAAAACCTTTCTGGTTTTCAAATGTTTTGCTCCTTTACGATGTCGATAAGGAGGGGTATCTTAACTTCCAATTGGGAGATGGGCTCGAACAATGTGACTGCTGTTATGCTCTATACTCTGTTGTCGACAATACGATCGCGGTTGTATGTGACTCAACTTTGTATTGGCTCAACAATTAATGACCTGTGCTTATATGGGTATGATTATGTTCAGAAGAGATGGTTTCAATCAAATAGTCTTCAAGGAGAATTAGCTTGGTCACTTTCGGTGGGTCTTAGTTTATGTACCACTTTTGTTTTACCTGGATAATGAAACGTTTGTAGCCATCTGTCGTGTAACTCATAAAGAATTGGGAATGGCAATCATTGGAGTTAAGAGAGAGCCACTCTCTCTAAATGTGTCTTTGAAATTGTCCAGAAATCTTCCTGTTGACACTTCATGCTTCGGGATCAACCTCTCCAATGGGATGGCTATGTGAGTGCACTTTGTTATTCATGCTAGCTTTTACCCCTTTTTTGTCGTGCTGATTGATTGCTTTGTACTTCAGAGGCCGAGTAATGGTTGATGTTGTGCAATTTAACGTGTACGAGCTTTGTACTTCAGCTGTGTGCATCTGCTACAATGTGAGTGACTGCCTAATTTCCTATCAATATACATTTCTCAAAGACATTTCCTTTTGTGTTTGCTGGATCTTTGTTTAGGTTGATGTTATTGTGAGTGAACATGCTTCATCTTTGCCTTCTGGTGCAGAGATGTGACAATAAAAAAGTGTACGTGTCTGTCAGATTCTCCAAAAATAATACTATACTTTTAAAGGAATGGATATAGATGCGACAAGATTTAAAAAAAAATCGAGCAACACAACTGATCTGTTATTGCTTGATAAATTTCAATGTCTTACAACAGAAAAGGTTGTAATTACAGTAAATGATCATACTGGTAAAGTTGTTGCCACGTGATCAGGAGGTCAGCCTATGGCAGAAATGCAAGGCAAGACTGCATATAACAGGCCCTTGTAGTCGGGCCCTTTTCCGAACCCTGTGCATAGCAGGAGCTTTAGTGCACCAGGCTGCTCGATCATTGCATGATTTTCTGTGGACTGTTGATATCATCCTTATAGGTATTGGAAAACAAATCCTTGCATAGTTCACCGTAGAATCTGCAGACTAAGTCAATAAAAGCAGGGCTTTTTAAATTCTTCCAACAGTATAACAATTCTTCTACATCCATTATATCCCTCATTTTCCCTTCTTCAACAATCATTTCAGCCAGATAATTCTCGAAGCTTCTACATGCATCTTCAACATCATCCTGAAATATTACTACTTCTTTTTTAGTAGCTCCACTTAATCTTGCATAAGCTGGAGTAATTGGTGAAGGAACTGGTGCTTTAATATGCCCTGCATTGCAAAATATCAGACACATTTTTAGTAACTCGGTCAATCTGTTTAAGTTTATACGGGTTGAGTTATGACTTATTCGTTGATTTGACACATATTATTGGGTCCAAATGACTCAAAATAGTGTAATCCAAGAGGCAAAAATTAATGCAATCTAAGTCCTGACACATACAAAATATTTCGCTGATAATTTAATAAAAATGCAGAGTATATTTCGCGTTCACTTAAGGTCCAAAGCCGGAGAAGGCTTGAACCTTAAGGGAAGGCGATGCAGGTAGTCAATCATAATGCAAGCATTAATTAATAGTGGTTGATTCCACGACCGGAACCTGTGACATGTAGATTATGTCATGTTTGGTGTATCAATAATGACCCTCTATGTTACACCCGCCCATTTGCCACCTTTACCTGAGAAACTCTTGAGTGCCATGACTTGATCCTCCTCTCTTGGTTTTGATCTCCTTATGGAACGAAACACTGAAAGAACTTGTGAAGCTTGCTTTCTACGGGTGCTTGTATTGCTTTCACATCTTATTGAAGGACGAAAAATTCGAAGCCTTCTTATAAAAAGAGGCTTTCTTAGTTTGAACTTGAACAACTTCACTATTTTCTTGCATGGATTATTGAATTTCAAGCAACATGAAGTGTTCATTTTCATATTTTTTGTACTTAAACCGTTGAGAAAACAGTGTGGATGAAGTATAAAAAGTGAATGATGGTTTTAATTTGGTATTGACAAGAGAGTTGTGTGGTGTTATATGAGATTAAATTTGTTGAGTTTGGTGTATTTTGGAGAATAATATGTTGTTGGTTGCACGTTTGATATAAAAGAAGAAATTAAAGGTGGTATACCATGAAAGAAATGTCACCAACTCTTGCTAGCTAGTTTTAATTATATATTATATTACTAATACAATATAGTTTTGATCTACATTTTAGTTTGCTAACGGACGTGATGGTTGTTAAGATCAAAGATAAACAATTAAGGATGATACATATTATATACCATCAAGTATGTGGCGGGATGAAATAAGATCCTTCCGATCATAATTTGATGTATTAGATTCGACTTTTAAGCCCTAAAATGAGGGAACTCAATAAAGGGAACGTGTGCCTTAGATGATGCAAATATGAATTAGTCGAGTCGGTTTGAATTCTCAATACCAAATGATTTTACAAAAAAAGAAAAAGATAAACAAGATGATTTCAAGAAGCATTAATCTATCTGTCACAATAATTATATGGTGATACACTTTAGTCTCACACCTTTTTATCCTTTCATCTTATAATCAAGAATTTCTACTGGCAAGAAAAGTTCACACTATTGGGCCCAAAACAATTTTCCTGGAGGCATGTTTTGAGTCCAATAGGCCATGTAATCATGGGCCTATTAGCCCATACCTTCCATAATTATGGGCATATTATGCATCATAACAAAATAGAGCACACTACATAAATCTCATTAGTTTAGGTCATAGTTACTAAGATTTACGATAGTTTCGAATATTACTTTCTGTACCATATCTAGTTCTTTGGGTACATGTATTTTAACTCGACAGATACATGTATCCGACGAGTTTAATAAGCGAGATACATGTTTTATTCATTTGAATTAAATGGTTGTAACTGATTTCCTTAATTAACGGAGTAATTGACTACTCTAACAAATTTTCAGCATCCCAACATATCAACTATATCAAATTTTCCAAAAATATCGATTCCATAAGTACATTTGTATCTATTATACATGATCATGTATCTGAGTTGTATCCTTAACATACATTTATATATAAAAACGTATATAAAGACAGTGTCTACCATGTTGATAAATTCTTCGTTAGGTACAGATACACGTATATACCTAATAGACATATGAAGACTTACTGCATATACAATGAAAATAAAAAGATACATTAACTAGTTTAAATACACCAGATACATCTAATAAAATAAGATTCAATTTTTTTTGACTGAGATACATTACATTAATTTCAGATACATATAGAAGAAATCATGTTTAATTCATCTCCCCATTGTATTTCTGTCGCCGTCAATAGATATACAACACACCATCATAAATTTATCAAAAATAGACTTGAAAATCATAGAATCCATGACTTTAATGATAAAGAGTTTGTAGAGTGTTCGACGATGAATGCGAATTGTTTGGTCGATCCATTGATTAACTTGGAAAGCTTTCTTTGTAAGAGTTACTTCGATTTGGTATCGTTAAAAAGGAACAATACAAAATCAGGTTTGGGCTTAGGAGATTTTGTCAGGCATGGTGATGATATCTTGAGAAGAAGAGAGTATATGATATTGTATGGTGAAATTCTTGAATGGAGAGATAATTAAGTGATAAATACGGGAGGAGAGAATTAAGAGAGAGTGGTTGATTTGGAGTGAAAGAGTAAATTAAGAAGATAATCAATCCTAATTTTAAGGGATGTGGAAATCTTATTGTATCTTAAATAATATATGATATAAAACATTTAAAGTGGTAATATATGTAATTGTTTAAAAGTAGAGATAATATTAGTATATATATGATAGTAATGTATGTCTAATAAAGTAGTTTATCCAACAGGTCGCGATGGACCAAATAAGTTTGGGTACTAGAGTCAACAAGTCTACCATTAGTCTATTACTATTACTGACCGCTTCTTGCAAAAGTAGTTCCTAATTTATATGTTCTAAAGACATTAATAACAAACAAAGGAGGAACTGCCAAGTGAACTATGTCACCAAAAAGCTCAGTCTTTGCTTCTTCTTTAGCTAAAATATTCGCTACCCTGTTCTGTTCGCCCCAAGTGTCTGTAAGCATTGAATTCCCAATTTACTTCATCAATAATGACCTAAATTCACATAAGCTTAAGTTCCTTTTCTCAAATAAATTACTTACCTCCATCGAATCCAAAGAAAATCATATTTGTATGATTATAACTTTAATAAAAAGCAAGATTTATATAAGATGACACAAGTAATTTGGAGACTTCACTTGCATGCAATGTATATATGTCTCCATTTTAACGCATGCTAGCAAAATTATGGACTATATATTATACCTTTTAATAGTTAAAAAAATGTGACAACTTGCCATTATTCCTGGAGGACTTGCTTGTTTGATGACCACAACCTTTCCATAAATATATCACATATGGGCATGTCTTGTTACTCATGATAAATCATCATCATTTTTTATTTTATTTTTTATGAAGGGGCCAAGCAGGGGCGTAGCTACCCTTTGCCTGGGGTGTCCAATCGAACACCCTTCGTCAGAAAATTACACTGTATTTATAAGTTAAATGATACTTTAAATGGTTAAATAACACATTTTGAACACTCTTGAAAAACAATAAAGTTTCTTAGCTCAGTGGTTTTAGTCGTTCAGCTCAAGCTAAGTCCTTTGCAACCTGATGTGCGCGGGTTCAAATCCTCTAAATATGTTATTTTTGATATTTTTTTCTTTTCATCAAAAAATTAAATAAAATTTAAAAGTAATTATCTAATTTAAAGTTAATAAGCAGATCCTATTTATTTATTCCATAAAGCTACTAAAAGTGAAAAGGCTCCATATAGAATTTCTTTTAATATAACTCGTTTGATTCTACTCTTTATTTTTCATTTCTCGTTGTTAGTCATCAGAAGTTCATGAAATCTTGAAGCATAAAAGTGATTTCACTCTAAACTGGATTTTCTCTCTTTTTTTTTTTTTCCTTTGTCTGTTTACTTTCTATCAAATAAACGTGAACATCAAAGCTAAATATTATGTTGATTTTAAAATTTTTGATATATTTTTTAATTAAAAAAATTAATCATTAATGTTACGTAGTTTGATTTTAAAAATTTTGATATATTTTTTAATTAAAAAAATTAATCATTAATATTACGTAGTTTAATTTATAAAATTTAAGTGCACCCATTCATTAAATAATTTTTATTAGCTATTAAATTTTTGAACATCCTTAATAAAATTTCTGACTACACCACTAGGGTCAAGTCAAACTTCATAAAGTTCCACATAAGTTACTCATTTCCAATAAACAAATTAATGGACAACTGATAATTCCTCAAATGTCAGAAAAACAAAAACAAAAAAAAAACAGAAAAAGAGGACACATATTCTTCATTAATCTCTAGTAAAATTCTAATAAAAGATAGCTAGTGTGTTCTCTTCTAAAGCATTTTGGTTCCTTTCTCCTCCTGACCTCCTTTTTCTATTTTTTTTGCCTATGGGATGGGCCACTTGCATAACAGAATTTTCATTGAGGACGTTCAACATCTATTATTATATATAATGTGATTTTTTGTTGAAGAGTTCCGTCCCTAGTAGGTTGAGAGGTAGAGGCAGAAGGGAGTTCATTTTCCTTTGCAAAAGAATCACACCATATATATAAGTTAATTTTTTTAATATAACATATTATGAACCTCCTTGATAAAAATCTTACCTTCGCCCTGAAAATAATTAAAATAGGTGTGAGAGTGATTACTGTCTGAAGTATGAAAAAACTAAACTTCCCCATAACCTGCCCAAAATATGTAAGAAATAGTAGCTGGCTTACATACATAAAATAGAAACCACTGTTCAGTCTGTGCTCCACTTGCTCTTCATTACATATTTTCCTATAGAGTACCCTCCCCTCCCCCACTCCTTTTTTTTCAACACTATTTATTTAACACAAACTTTCATTATTTGCTTAGAAAGAAGCAAAGTTGTTCCTTCAATGGGAAATCACAAGTTCAAGTTTTCAGATATGATGCCAAATACTTGGTTTTACAAGCTTAAAGATATGAGCAAAACCAAAAACCATAAATCCCCATTTTCATCTTCTTCTACTAATAAGTCACAATATTCTCAACAAAGATCCTCTTTTTCTTATACTAGAAGGTCCATTAGAGTTGACAAGATTTACAATTCTCATTCTTATAGTTTTCTTGATCAACCAAGAAGATCATCATCGTCGTCATCTAAGAAAAAATCCAAGAGAAAGACTATTTACAAGCCTTCTCCTAAACACATTCCTTCTTCTTCTATTTCCAACTACGTCTCAGTCTCAAACAAGTTAAAGTCGTCTTCTTCTTCTGTTTACTCAACAGAAGAAGATAAATTCCCTGAATTAGATTTCCTCAACTCTCCATCCTCGGAATTCGACTCTGTTGATTCTCAATCTTTCAATGAACTTGCCTCAACTTGGCCAAATTCTTGTAGTTGTCACTTCACTTCTTCAGCTACCGATATAATCATAGACATGAATGATAAAGCTCACTCGAATGAATTCCACAATCTAAATACAGAGTACGCGGAAATTTCAGATATTGATCAACTCCCTCCGATTATTACAAAGACATCAAATTCAATCAAGAACAGAAAACAGGACGAAAATGTGAAGGCTCTACAAGAAAAAGAACCTAAAAACAGAGTAGGTTCCCCTGTTTCGAGAAAACATTATTCTAGCTCTTCTGGTGTAAAACTACGAACGAATTCTACTAAAGTAGCGAGCAAGAGAAATAGTGTGTCATCATCAAAAAGGCGTTCCAAGGCAAAAAAGGAGAGTTGTTCAACTTCAACAGGGACTAGTTTTGCTATTGTGAAGGCTTCAATTGATCCTGAGAAAGATTTTAGAGAATCTATGATCGAAATGGTTGTCGAAAACAATATCAGGGCATCGAAAGACTTGGAAAATCTTCTTGCTTGTTATCTTTCATTGAATTCAAATGAATATCATGATCTTATTATAAAGGCATTTGAACAAATATGGTTCAACTTGTCTGACCTTCACTTGTAAAAATTTACTAGAATTCTCATTTCTTCTAAAAATGTTTTATGTACTATTTTGAATTTTTTAGTTAATTAACTTGTTCATAGCTGCAAAATATTGTACTTTTCGATCTTTTTTTCCCATTTCTGATGAGTATATATTTGAATGTTCTGTTGGAAAACCCTTTTTTTTCCGGTAATGAATGTAAATGGGGCAAGGCAAGCCTTAACTTGTCAAAGGTTTAACCCTGCATGTCTTCTCTTGTCATGTCCTGTCCTATTTAAATTTCGGGATAGTTGTAAAGCTAGAAGCCGGTAGTATTAGAAAAAAGGATAATTGCGAAATAATTCAAACTTTATCTATTGACATTGTAAAACATATTTATAGAGCAAATATGTAAGACGCAACCAAAAATTCCTAGTGAAAGTTGTTGATGATACCGTCCTTAAAGATAAAACACAACCATTAGAAAGGAGAAGGGGAATTTTTCCTTTTTTCGCGTCAAATCCACCTTTTTGCCTCCATTTTCATTTTTCACGTCCGCAAGCTTATTTTCTTTCTCTAGATCTTTACAAGTTCATTTAAGATCAATTTCTAATAAAGTTTTTAAAAAAATCTTCTTAGTTTATAAGGAACACTCATTTTTCCAACAGAAGCCTGCTCTGATACAAGATTAAGTTATAAACTTTATGTGAAATGATTTCACATTTTTTTTTTCGACCCATATTATTTAGTTGATCACTCACTTTCTAGTGTAGACAGAAGAGGTCCACATTAGAATTAAGGTAGTGCAAATACAGAATGTGAAGAAAATATATTGCAAATCATAAATAAAGTTGGTTATTTTTAAAGTTTGCATTGTTGTCATAAAGTAAAAGGTGGCCTTCTCTATTACACAATTGTCAAAATGAGTGAACAAAGACGGAGATAATTAAGGTACCCTATTGGCTGCCTTTTGCAAAAATTAATAATGCAAATTTTTTAGCTGTTCATTGATCGTCAAGTTTCCTTTTTGGGGAACAGTATTAATTGTCTTATCAAAAAGATGTTTCCGATTAAAAAAATAAAGTTTGAGAGTTAATAATGTTAAGTCTAATTCTTCATGGTAATTATGGAGATTAATGAAAAGGACCACAAAGATGTAAATATATAGGCCAAATTAAAGATGTACGTTATGTTTCAATTGTGATGGACATTTAGAATCTTGTGAGTTGCTATTGCCTATTCTTGTAGAAACTTAGTTAGGGGATATGTCTGATTAATTATTGAGGACCGCCTATAATAGGTAAAGACCACCTGATGATATAATTTTTTTTTAATATTATTAATCTATTTAACTTTAAAAAGATAAAATAATGAAATATATGGTCCTTGGGATTTAAAACCTCTATATCACTACACCCTCTTAACTCCCACTGCCACGAGATTAATTCAACGGAAAATGGTCAAAATTGTTCCTAAACTATGCGAAATATACCACTTATACCCTTCGTTACATTTTGGGATAAAAAATGCCCCCGTTGTTATCCTAAGATACCACAAATATCCTCAATAGTTAACACCCAAAAATTTTAGTGACGTGGCAAGCCACGTGGCACTAATCACTCCACCTACGCGTTGCCAACTAGGATTCTCTATAAAAGAACTAGACCTTTAGCGGCGACATAAGTCGCCACAAAAGCTCATAATATCGCCGCTAAAGGTTTTAACTGATTTTAGCATTAAATTCTAATTTTGTGTTTTTTCTTCATTATTTTTAAAAAATCACAAATGATATCGATCAAGGAGGAGTTTGAAGACACTATATATTTTATTTTTATGTCATATTTAAATGCATAAAATGTACAATGATGCATTATGTAGTAGGAGATCGATTTGAATCGAGAAGTAATTTTAATGATTTTCGTAATAATATTAGATGTTTTTAACATAGATAGTGCATGTTATTTATTTAAGGAAATTATGTTGCAACCGAAAATTAATTATCATATTTTTTTGTTGAAAAAACAGATTTTACTAGCGAATGACTGTCGCCACTAAAAATCACTAAAAATCTTTAGTGGCAATATTTTGGTATTTTCTGGCGACTTTTATCGCCGCTAAAAGTCTAGTTCTTTTATAGTGAATCCTAGTTGGCAACGCTTAGGTGAAGGAATTAGTCCCTGTGGCTTGCCACGTCACTAAAAATTTGGGTAGTTAACTCTTGAGGGTATTTGTGGTCTCTTGGAATAACGGCGGGGTATTTTAGATCTCAAAATGCAGTGGAGGGTATAAGTGGTCTATTTCGCATAGTTTAGAAGTATTTTTGACCATTTTCCGTTAATTCAAA
Source organism: Solanum etuberosum (assembly GCA_029582245.1). Taxonomy (NCBI): domain Eukaryota; kingdom Viridiplantae; phylum Streptophyta; class Magnoliopsida; order Solanales; family Solanaceae; genus Solanum; species Solanum etuberosum. Next base: position 19,617 of record JAJONR010007812.1, read on the forward strand.
CCTTTGATGAAATGAATGAATGAATTCAGAATCAATAAACTTAAATTCTAATTCATAGTTCGAGTGTTCAATAGACAATAGGTACAAGTCTTAGTGTCGTAGCTACATGTCGTGAAGGGTAATTAGTCGAAAACTTATGTTTTATATATATATATATATATAAATAGATAGATAATTTTTATATTTACATATTTAATTTTGAACACTGAAATTTTTGACTTCGTTACTGCGAGGTTAGTTACATAAGTTGCAGCCAACATGTAACTGGAAACAAAGAGAGAGAAATTGACAACGTTAACACTAACACCCGACCCGAATTTTGTGCGTTGAATGTATGTTTTTGTCGTTGATCGAAAAACAGGGTCGTTAGGGAAATATTAGTACCAAACTCCATCTAGTCACGAGAGCACAATCCAGAAATAAGTGTTTTCTAATTACTCACTCTTTGATTATTGCGTAAGTAAGCAAAGAAATATTCTAAAATCTAAAAAAATAGTATGTGATGGGGTGGTATGGTCAAGGAGTGGGCTAAGAGGCAGTAGCGGAGTCAGAATTTCGATTAAGATGTCAAAAACAAAAAAAGTAAAATCGCTAGAAGTCAAGGATTGTCAATATGTGATGTATATATATTAAATATTTTTATTTAGCTACACAGTGTAATTTTCCGACCCCTCAAGTATATGTGGTTCCGCGGCTAGTTGGTGGTTTGGGAGGAGACAATATAATGAGCTTGAAATGCTACTTATGAGACTTAATGAGTACAACTTATTAAAGGAAAACTACGAAAAAAATCTTAAAGCTAGTTATCTCAATCATCCACAACTCCGAAATTAATGTGCTCTTTTTTATGCCAGAGTCGTTTTTTCTGCTTAAGGGAAAGTTATATTCTTAATTTTTAAACAATTTCGTTTTCTTCAAAATATTTTTACAAACCAAGCATGAAACATTAGAAAATATTTTTGGCCACACCAAACACACTCTTAATTGATATTAGTAAGAAAATCAAGATTAAATTTTTTAACCCTGTTTTTTTAACAATCTAGTCCCACTAAGACGATGAGGTGTGGAAACAGACTTTCGAGAGAGCTGCTTTTGCCTCGAGTATTCAGAATCTATTGATCGGATTAATTCAGAATCAAGCCGTGACTTAAGAGGAAAGCGATTCCTACCATGAATCTTTAGTAAATGAATAAAAGAATCATATTCATCTACCTCGTTACGATTTACCCCTTTTAATTGAAGTAAAGAAAGAACCAAGAAGATGCATCCACCAATTACAGTTAAAACTATAATGTCCTTTGTATACCTGGAAATCAAAATGACCTTTGGGAAAAAGTGAAGCCTCATCATTCATTAAAGATCCACCATGAAGATTCTGTTAACAAAAGTGTAACAAGCATGGGGCAAATATACCATTACTTTGCCCTTTTAATCAATTATTGAACATTATAACTCACATAGCATGCCATATACATTAACAAAAATGCCCTCCACATATTATTATTGCACAAATTTAACTATTTTATGGTCACAATTAGATAAGGGAGACAAAAGTAACCCATACAAACATGACTCGCCAACCCTTCAAACTATTTATTAACTCAGTCCATTTTAATCTGTTCAATTCAGCTAAATTGATCCATGAGAAACCTTGTCAAAATATTTCTTATATATAGCTAGAATAAAGAAAAAAAAAGTGTTATGAAGTGCTTAAGTTAATTATAAGAAATCAAACAAATCAATTAAAATTTAATAAGAGAGGGATAGTTTGGATCACGACCTATTGTTTAGTCTATTTCGACCCATTAAAAAAACTCAACCCATTTTGATCCGTTAGCTGAGTTCAGTAGCGTGAGCTTGTGGCTAAGTAGGTAGTAAGGTGTTGAGGACAATCATGGTTAGCCCTATGAGGTAAACATAGGTCGAAAGTTCAAGATTATCCATTTTAAAGATTGTTGGGCTTTATTCCCTATCAAAAATCTAATGTTTTTTGCGTAAAATTTTCAGACCATGATCTAAAAGGTTCATAAGTTGTCGGACAACCAACACTCCCAAGAGTAATATTTGCACAAATTGCAAGAGGGTGTTATTCTTCCATTGCTTGAAGGAACAAATGAACAAAATTTGAACAAACACTTTTATTGTCATTTACAATTACATCAGCTGCTTAATTCAAACTCTGAATCTACTTAAAACTACCATATGTACATATATACTCGTCCTTACTATTTAAATTACATATTTTGGACAAGAAAAATCAATGTCTTCTTGGTTTGTGACCTTGTCCCTTGCCATCACTCGACAATCTCATCGAATTAGTACAATTCATTGATCGAGGACTCCTCTTCAAATCCTCGTAAGGCTGTTGAAACCCGATGTTTTCAACAGCACCAACAGTCTTGAACAATCGTCTCTTGTGCACTTCTTCCACCAATGACTTGTGCAACAACTGACTTCGCATATCCACTAAGGACCTGTTCCTTGTTAGTCTACGCGTATCATCTTTACCTTTCCCTTTAGAGGTGGAAGAAGTTCCTTTTGATTCTAACATAGCTTTGCATTGCTTGTAGCACGTTCTTGCAAGAAACTGCCCGGTGCTTGAGTTTTCCTCAGGGCAGAACCGCGAAGTGTGGTGACTAATTGCAGTAGCTGGTTGATTTTGTCTTGTAGAGGTTGTCGCAGGATCATTCTCATCATCAGAGAAGTAATTGAAGTTGGAATAATTTGCAGAGTGTGACGAGCATTGAGAGCTCGTGTCATCAAACATATCACCTGCAAGAGCAAAATGAGGTGACAAACATATAAACAATCACGTCTAGGTAACTTTTTTCTGGTCGAAATAAGTATGCTAGTCCTTTAGTATAACTCAACCAACACATATGTGGTTCATTCTCAACATTGCGAACCAATACTCAAGTAGATTAAACAAAATCTTTCGACGATAGAGCAAAGATAGAACGTGTGTGGAATTGGTAATATAACACTAGATCAGATAAATTATAATACCATGAAGCCAACGCCGGTCATTGGTGTTTGTGTCAATCACTTGAGAGGAGAGCAAACCTGACAATGACACTTGGGAAGATGAAGAAGACGAGAAACCTTGGAAAGGATTATGGCGATCGTTATCATCATCCTTATAGCTCAGAACATGGTAATCGGAGGATTCAAACTGATTCCATTTCTTCCACTGAGGTACTAGGCCAGATATTTCTCCATCAATCATATTAGCGATTTCACATGGCTTCCAATCTGTAATTTCTAATTCCTTCACCATTTCGTTTGCCACCTCTGTGGGGGTGTCAGTCACAGTGTCGAATGGGAAATACACATTCCTAACACCACCTGCAATGAACAGTAATTTTAGTGAATGCTTCAGCTTTATGTGCTTATCTAGAAACTGGACTAATAACATCCTTTTTTTCCTTTTCATAATCCTTCTCGTCTGCTTATGAATCTAAAGTTTTTTCCTAAAAAGTTCTTATTCTTCAATAACAAAAAAGAGGTCACAATGGATACCTTCTTTATCCGCAATCTGCACTTTAAGAAAAATGGTATCATCTTCAGGGTTCAACTTCCCCGTGATGGTCATATTAGTCCTTGGAACATCCTCATTCAAGTGAAGGTCCTCGATAGCAATTTTATCATTCAAGATAGGCTTCTGAAGTCGCATCATTGTAACTGACTCACTATCAGCATCGTCAATCACGAGGAACGGATCAAGCATTAGTTCTTTAGCTGATGATCTATTTGATGCTGGTTCCAAGCATTTCCTAATAAACCTTTGTGCATCCAAGTCTTGAACTTTATAAAATGCCCTTGGCCTCTTACCCTGAGTTAAAAATAAAGGGCATGCAAGTAAACTACTGATTGACTGATAAAAGCTGTCGAAAAAGTAGATACTAAAAACTAAAGCATCTTACAGAGATCACTTTCTTGTATATTTGTGCAGGGTTAACACATTCACTATATGGATATTCACCAGTAAGCATCTCTAACATGCACATGCCAAACGAATATACATCAACAAGCTCATCATAGTTCTCGTCGTACAATTCTGGTGCCATGAACTCAGGTGTTCCTATTGCAATAAATAGAGATAATAAACAATTAGTAGTAATTGCGGATTGTTTGACAAAACACTAGTGCACCTCAGATTTGATTGAAGTTTATATGCAGTAAAATCTCAATATCAAGGCCAGTCTAGAAAATTCATTTGGACATTTAGAACACCACAGACCTTGCTCGATTCACCAAATTCAAATGTATACAAAAACAACTATGCCTCAGTTCCGAACAAGTTAGGTTCACCAAATTCAAATGTATGATCTCAGAAAATGTCACCGCTACTTGGTACTCCGCAGATTTATAACAGATTGTGATGACAAAAGTTCCATCCAGGAAAAAGGGAAGTGGGAGATGGAGTTACCTATAACACTGTGTGCTCTCTGTGATCCACGAAGAATTGCTGCCAATCCCAGGTCCCCAATCTTCACTTGTCCAAGATGACCATTAACAAATATGTTATCACACTTCAGGTCTCGATGAATCACTGGCGGATCATGTTCATGTAAATAAACCAGACCTTCCAGAATTTGGCGTGCCCAAATCTTTACAGCTCGAATATTTACTCGATGATATTTATTTCTGTATCTGCATTCAATCAAATGTATCCCTATTAGCAAATTCATCACAGATACTTAACTTTAACTGAGGGATGATACTCCAAATCTCCTATTAATTGTAATAATAGGCATCAAAACTCAAATTTAAATTCTTATTTTTTATGAGACATTACAGCAGTAAGGTGCCAGATCAATAGGATATAACATGTAAGATACAGCCTAAGGAGAAAATTTTCAATTAGTCTCATAAACTAACACGATTAGTCATCGAAATTGGGACCTTTAAGTCCAGGGCCCTCACATGCAATAAGTTGCAACATTAACTAGTGGGCGAATTTTCTGATAAATCAAAGTAATTGGATATCCAACTCAAGCCTATGTGACATGACCAATCAATAGATACCACCACCTTTTGTCCTATATTCCATACACCACACTAGATAGATATCATATTCATGGAATACGATTCACTTTCAGGATGCCTTGCTGGTGAAATGGTAGACACACAAGACTCACAATCTCCACAGAGTTGATTTAACGATTCGTACCCACCGGACTCTAAATTATGGATTCGTCACTGCACATTACTTTCCATATACTTCACAGCATAACTTAAAATCACTGCAATTTGAAGAGAACAATAACGATAGACAAGGAATAGAGCATTACCCTCGAAGAGTACCGGAAGTGAACAACTCAGTAATGAAATTAAAGGTCCTCTTTTCGATATCGATCCATGAAGTATAGAATTTCATGATAGAAGGATGATTCAGAGTGCTAAGCAAATGAACTTCAGAGTAAAGCCTCTCTATATCCTCTGGTGACTGAAGCAAATCATTAAGCCTAACTTGGCTCCATGCCACTTCCATACCTAACAACTCATCAATTGCCCTATAAACTGTTTTCATTGCCCCTTTTCCCAAAACTTCATCGAACTGTCCGCACATGCATAAACACCAAAAAACCAAACATAATCAAGAACCAACAATAACAGTAACTTAATCTGTTCCACTTATGGAAATCAACAAATCAAGAACTGTAAATGCAAAATTGATCAACCCCATATAATAAAATGCAACAAAAAGATTGAAACTTTATAAGAAGAAACAAGAACTACTAACAACTTGCAAGAATCAACAAAAACAGTAACTTTATCTGTTCCATTTATGTAAATCAACTAATCAAGAACTGTAAATGCATAATTGATAAACCCAATATAATAAAATGCAACAAAAAGTCAAAAAGATTGAAATTTTATTAGAAAAAACAAGAACTACTTACAACAACATGCAAGAATCAATAAAAACAGTAACTTTATCTGTTCCATTTATGAAAATCAACAAATCAAGAACTGTCAATGCATAATTGATCAACCCCATATAATAAAATGCAATAAAAAGGCAAAAGATTGAAACTTTACAAGAAAAAACAAGAACTACTTACAACAACATGCAAGAATCAACAAAAACAGTAACTTTATCTGTTCCATTTATGAAAATCAACAAACCAAGAACTGTAAATGCAAAATTGATCAACCCCTATGATAAAATGCAACAAAAAGGCAAAAAGATTGAAACTTTATAAGAAAAAACATTACAACAACATGCAAGAATCAACAAAAACAGTAACTTTATCTGTTCCATTTATGTAAATCAACTAATCAAGAACTGTAAATGCATAATTAATCAACCCCATATAATAAAATGCAACAAAAAGGCAAAAAGATTGAAACTTTATAAGAAAAAACAAATACTTACACGTTCATAACGACCAGTAGGGTCAGTTTCAACATACCCAAGATCCTCCTCCTCTGATTCTTTGCAGTTATCTGAAAATCCTCCAGAATACATATCAAAAATGATTCTTGAGAAATTGGGCACAAGTTGAATCTTTAAAAAAAAGAGATAAATTATTTATTTGTGGATGTTAAGAGTTACGTGGGTAGCTAAAATTTGTATTTCAAGACTCAGTAAAAGAGGTGATTCAGAGAAGACAACACAACAGAGAAGCCAAAAGGGTCTTGAGAAGTTGTTGACAACCATTTGATTGAGAAATGAGACAAATGTGATAGGTTAGTGTGTTTTGATTTGACAGCAAGAATAGCACAAGTGAAAATGGCTGATACACAATTTGGACTAATAGGGCCAGATTAGATTTTCTTCAAAAAAAAAAATTATAAAAAAATTAAAAATGAGGTTTTTTATATTTTTTTTGGCCAAGATTTGGATTTTTGTTGAAGGTGAAAAGAGTAAATTAGGAAAACAAATTAAGAACTGGACCTGAAGAATCTGTAGCTATTGCTTTGGTGGGATTATTATTTGTTGCTAGGTGACCAGTGAGAGAAAAAAGAGTGGCAAACAGGAATATTGGAAAAAATAAAATCTTTAGGTTAGATCTTTTATCAAGTGATAAAATGACTAAAAGGTTAGTGCAAGGAAATAGGAGCAAGAGACGGAGTCAAAATTTTAAATTCACGCATATTAAGGTTATAGATATTGATTTTGAAAATGTATACAAGATCTTACATAAACTTTATCTATTTATATAATTCATGTTCAAGATAAGTTTGATGAGACAAAAAGGTTGAAATTATCGAAATTCCTTAAGTAGAAGTCGATCAATATTATAACACGAGAAATATAATACATGTTAAACAGGATAAATATAATCGAGCAAAGAAATTGAATTGTCAAACTTCCCATTAGATTGGAACAAGTAGATGTCGATTGTCAATAGCATGAGAACACTTTTTGATGTCAATATATATAAAAAAACTAGCGAGTTCTTCATTTAAACTCTCCATTCAAGCGTAAATATAAGTATATAATTAAAAATTTGAGCATCATTCTAACGTATCTTTTATGATAAATAAAATTATTTTGAGCGATCTAAACTTTGAGTTTTATTTGTTCATGGTTCTCACAATTTACATACAACATCCATTCAAGAGTGGAGGCAATTTCACTGATGGATTTTGCATTTGACAACTTGAGTCCCACTAATGTAATACACATACATATTATAAGATGAATAGACTAAACATTATTACAATTTATTATTTATGATATTATCGATTAAATGCAAGTTCAATCCATAAGTAGGTGACATTGAGGAAGACATTTTATTTTATTTTATTTAATAATAAAAGTAATTAATTGTCAAACTAGATACACGCCGTTATGGAATTGCAAAAGGCCACGAATAAAATGATCAACTACGTGGGAAGGACTGTATTTATTATTATTTTCTTTACACGTCTCTTAAAAAATCATAAATATAAAATATTTTCTTACTGATTTTTCATTCAACTCTTTTTAATACACTCTATTTATATGTCGTATCTATCAATATCAAGATTAATAATGAGGAACTTGTTTGGTACTTTACCATACTATTTATACTTCCAAAAAAAATTAATTTTAAGGAAAGAAATGGAAAAATGAATTAATTTTATAAATTGACAAATATTTCTTGATAAATATTCTTAGTAACATGAACAAATAATATGATACGAAAGGAATACGATTGATGAAAAAGACTTTAACCTTCGCTAGTACAGTATCTTTTTGGATAAAAATTCGTTACTAAAGGAAAAGATCAATAGAAATATTTGAAAACTATTATTGATCTAATTAAGTGCGATCTGTATTTTATCAACAATTCAAAAATGTAAGCATAAATTGTTAAATTATTATTTTGTAATATTAACAAGTAGTCGCATCCAATGTTTACACTATGTCAATGTAATTTATATATATTTTTTATTATCATCTAACTATTATAATAGTTAGATGATAATTAAAAAAAAGTATAAATTAATACATAATCTCAATAATTTGGATGCTAACTACATTCTATCTCGAAAAGTTTCTAAATTATAATAACTTCGGATTTTTCATAACTTGTGGATACATTGTTTCTTCGCTCGATACATATGTTATGTATCAGATACATAACTATAAACCAGATTCATACTGATATAGATTTGAAATAATTTGGGTTATATATCAACAATAGTATTTGTACCGGTTACATTGTACACAAAGTAACAAACAAAGTTATAATGTATCTGATAGAAGTAGAGTGATGTATCTGAATGTTAAAAGAGAGAGAAGGAAAAAAGATTTTTTTGTAATTAATTTAAATGATAAGAAAATTTAAAAATTATATTCTTAAATCGTGTAATTAAATAATCTTCCGGTAAAAGAATATGCAAAAAGACGCATATCATGCTATTATTAGTTAAAGTATAAATACTGGATGTGGCTACTTTAAACTCTTTAAAATGATGATTTCATCAAACTTATTCAGTAATTATTATTTATAAGAAAACTGAAGGGGCAAGTTTGACTATTGCAAGGGAAAAAAATATGTTAAAGGTGACACCTGCTCTTATATTATCATGTAAATAAATAAATCATATAATTTACAATGCAATTATTAAACAATATTATTTGACCAAATTAATTAATAAAATAATTCCAATTGATGCACCGTGCAGTACTCTCATCATCTCTTTAATAGTAAAGGAAAATCTTTTTATTTTTATTTTTATTTTAAAAAAGAAGAAGTTGGTGTCTGACTTGGCTTTAAAAATATAAACTTTTACTTTTATTTTAAAGAATTTATAACTCGCAACAACGACAATATATCATTTTTGATAAATCTATAATTCAAATAAAACATAAAATCAACTTGCACTCTTATTAACTTGATATGCTTATATTGGTGACGTCTTATTGTGATCAAAGAAGCAATACTAAATATACCCTTAAAAAGATAAAAAATAATCAGATATGTAATTGTTCGTACCCATAAACAAGGGCTAAACTTCTTTTTGAAACAAAAGAATATATTTTCTCAATGATCCTCTAGTTAGTTCAGCTGACATATAACTTTTAAGTAGGTAAATTTTATTTTAGTTTTATAATTAATTAAAATTTTGATGCATGAATTGAAATTAGTTTTTTGGATACATCATCATGATTTTATGTTGAATTAAATTCATGATTTGGTTACATTGATAATGACTACAAGTAGCTATTCCAGACCCACCATGTTAGTATACAATGAATATAACAAGTTAGGAAAAATCCTGTCTATTTCCAATGAAAATAAATAAATAAAAAGTGAAAATCTAACGATTGTGTTTTAGCGGTCAATAAAGTAAAATAAAAATTAAAAACAAAAAAAATTAAAACTTATAAAAAAAATACTCAATAATTTCTTCTCAACTTCCTAAGTTTAACAAAGACAAGTTCATAAGTTTATGTTGATGCGAGGTACTAGATACTCAAATGATAATTAAGTTACGCACAAAGAAGGTAAAAGATGAGAGTTTCTACTTCTTTTTAAAAGAAATATTTATTCGATATTTAATATTTGATTTGAAATTAACTTATTCAAACTCATATTGTGTAAGATTTATTGAATAAAAAAAAATATTTTTTTTCATTCTCTGAACTCAAATATTATGCTTTGATTAAGAACTAAAGTTCATATTCATCCTACCATACCTCGAGACGAGGTCAGAAGTCTCATCTAAATTCATTTGAGTTGACTAAAAAAACACCTCATTTTCTTATCTATTTCACACCCACTAATAATTGTTTTTTATTCTTATCCACAGAATATATTTATTTTTTTGTAGGGAAACAGCATATCTCTTTGTGGGCACCCAAAATTCTTCTCAAAATCAAATCACACATGATTGTATTTGTATTATTGTATTCACACTTTCACTTTTCGTTCTCATCTTATGTAAGAATTGAAACACAAATTATTTTACTATTAAATAAACAAAAACACACTATGCACGTGTTCATTAAATCCCACCTTGAGACAAGATAGTATGTACTCTTTTCTACTTAAATTATTTGTCGTGTTTCTTTTTTACACGCCTCTTTAAAAAAAATATTAATCAGGAAGAATTTTGACCATTTTATTCTTATTTATGTCTTAATTAAGATATAACTTGTTAAAGACAACTATTTTTAAAAACCGCACTAGATAATTTGTAATAGAGGGAGTATAACTATATATATACTTTTGTTGATTTTGGGTTCCCAAGTTTAATTTGAGCTTATTAGGTTTAAGCTATAATCATTCTAGAATGGTTGTTACTTAGTTAGAATAATTATTTATGGATATTAAGACATAAGACTAAACGGTTTATTAGGTCGTACTTGCTTTAAACAGAAAATTCCTAACAATAGTACTACTAATTAGTTGATTTTGAGGAATATTATTTCTGACAAAAGGAGTGGACTCTTTTTTTTCCTTCAAAAATATATTTCTTTTCAGATAAGTAAATCTGATTTGTGTTATCCATAATCTCCTATTTAGAATCGTGTCATCAATATGCTTAAGTAAACAAGCCAGCAATCGATTAAATTTGTAAGAACATGACAAGGAATACCAAAATTGTATTTCTGATAATGAATGTTATTTATTAATTTCTTTGATCCTTGGGAAGATATACTGTGTGCTTCAAATTTGTTTATATGAGTAAGCACTTCTAAGACCCTTTCCGGCCACTATAGACGTTTATTTCACTTGAGATAGACCTTCTTACGATTGCATTTCCATATTAGAATTAGTTATAAGAGTGGAAACTCAAAAACAAAAACTCTTAGTTTCACTATTTCTTTAACTCTAAAAGGCGTGAATATGTAGGTCAAGGAAGAAGAACTGGAGAGGTGAGAAAGAACGGACATTCAGCGATTGATTTCTTGTTTTCGTGAAATTGGACACCAAAATGGGCAAAATAGATATCCCTAAGAAAAAAACGATAATTTATATTCTTTATAACGGTGACGCGATGCCCATTTGTGCACACCTCAACTATCCTAGATGTTACATATGTCTATTCATTGACCACCAGGTCGCACCCTTGGGTTGGGTGGCACATCATTCATCAAAACTGTTGTCCAATCAATGACGAATCCCAAAAGTCATGTACTCACTATTGTCACCGCTCACCAGACATCAAATATGAAGTAAAAACAGATGACCAAAGGGATGTAAGTGCAGCCAAATCTCCAGAAGGGGGCACATACTACTGCCAAACAGAGATTAAAGATGAAGCTAAACAGATGAGCAGCACCAAAATGATTAGAAGCTAACATGCACTAAAAGTTTGCAATGGTGGTAACACAGGAACTACAGCATTACAGCCAATGGCGCAACAAAGTTCTGCCAAAGAAACTGTACAGTATGCTTATACTATGTTACACTACGTTCATATAGCTGGCCTCGACTAGATCGGAACTAAGCTGTAATTGTTGTACTCCTCCTGCTACCAAAAAGGCTCCACCTAGATGTGCATCCAAAAAAAAAAAAAAAAAGACATACTCGGATATACCGTCTTCAAGTTTCTCCTTTATATCTGATATCTGCCTAAAGTATCTGTTTTTGTTAGTTTTCACTGTAAAATTCCCTTTCAGTCTTCAAACAAGTAGGAAATCCTAAACCTTCCACAATGGTAGAGGAGGGAACTCATCTTCGTTCTTCAGCCTTAACGAATGCTCTGCATCCCTGAAAACCAAATTAGAACTTCAGATAGTATCTAGTAACAAAGATCATACTACTCCACAGTCTAAAAATAGAAAAAGTAGGAAACTTTTCCTACCTTCCTTGTTTACTACAAGCAGGTTGTGAAAGTTGCACTTTTTGTGGGACACTTGGAATCAGGACCACATCACGAGAAGTGTGTGAAAGCACATCCTCAGAGAGATTACCCAGAGATCCAAATTCAATTCTACATGATGAATTCGAGAAAGCATTGGAATGAGATTCTTCGAGGAGGCCATCAGATTGGCTAGAAGAGGCTAACTTCTCACGACCTTCAACATAAGATTTTACAGCTGAAATCTCCTCTGAATGATTTGCATCAGAAAATGCAACACACTCGTGACTATGGGTGCCACCATGCAAATGAAACTGACCATGACTTCCTAATGCCTTACTCTTAGTCCGTCCTTTACAACGTCTCTCATGGTGATATTCCTGAAAGGACAAAGGAAGGTGATACAAAAACCGCCTCAAGCTTTACAAAAAGAGAGATACTTATCTAAACAAACTGAGATACCAAAATATGGGAAATAAACTGGCCAGATTGTAAGAGAAAACTACCGTATTCAGAAAGTAGATGCCAGTTCCTTGTGCCATTTCTTTCTTGTCAGAACCTAAAGTAGCATCAGATGATAGAGCATTGCCAGAAGGTTGAGCAGCTGGTTCCACCACAAGCATACCATTCCCATTTGTTTGCCAAAATGAGTTCTTTCTAAGTGGTATTGATTGTCGGACAGTATCCCAAAAGTTTTTGTTTTGAGATGGAGAAGGTGATGAAGGACTATTAAGTACTGGTGCTGACAGATAACACCCATAGCAACACTGGCCATAAAGCAAACTCCGTATATGGCTGTCATAGTCCCCACTTAAGTCCACCAAAGGATTTATAGCTTCAATATCTCCAGCTGTGCTTGCCAAGTCCCTTTCCCCTATATCGAGAGTTACACTTTCTAAAACACTGGTCCTTGGACTTGAGATTTCTGAACCACCAGACCAGAAGTCCTCACTATAATCAGTACCTGCTTGGTAAATGCTTCTGCTCTCCTGAGGGCACTCTGGGGTTTCCACCCCCAAACAAGAATCAGATAGGTCACTTTGGCACAACTCAGGTCCACAGTTCCCATTTTCAACAGATGATTTATTGAAATAGAACGGAGGAGCATAGTAATGCTTCCAAGAAAGAGAACTCATGGAATTTCCATTAGAACTACAGTCATATGAGCCATTTGAAACACCGAGATTTAGAGGTACAGAAGCTAAAGGATCATTTGCATATCTGTATTGACAGAATCCTGACACTAGTGCATCATCTGAAAAGGAGCCATTTTCTGACACCATCTCTGAAGAAGCTACATTCATCAAACTACTCAACAACTCATTTGATATTGATGTATATGCCTTTTTCAGGCTATCATTCTCAAAATCACCGTCTGATGATTTCAGAAGCATTCTAGCATTGGCATAAAATTCAGCAGGGGATAATGAAGAACATGTGTCTTCATCACCAAAAATTAGGCTGGAATATTGCAATTCAGCCACATGATTGAGTCTATGCCTCTCAATAGTGTTTGCAAAGAACTTCTTGATCTCATCAGCAACTTTGTCATATGGTGACAAAAGAATATCACCAAGCTTGCGGGCCCCATACTTAAAAGCTCTTTGTATTCGATAGAGATTACCTGAAGGGAATCAAAACATAATTTATGCGTGAGACAGAGCAACATAGACCACCTAAATACTCAAAGCACCACAATCATGCTATTTCCTGGAAATAACATGACAAGCGCATTCTGAGTTCCCAAAACTTCTCTTCTACAGGCATACTAACTCTCAAATGACTTATATACTCCTGGGCAGGCAATCGTTAAACATATTGCTCATTATCTAACTAGTGGTGGTAACAAGGCAAGGCTCAAGTACTTCTGGTAGCTACAAAAAAAAAAGAGAATGCAAAGATGAAAAGGAAGACTTAGATAAGCAGACAAGACAAACTTGGTAATGATCTCAATTGTCGCCAAAACAGCAGAATTAGTTCATAAGGATCTGCCATTCTTCATAGTTTCTGACTCCCCGGAGTACCAGAAAAGGATAAAATGAAAAACAAAGAAACAAAAGGGGGACGGGTTTCCAATATAACAAACTTGTAAACCACAAAATATAAGTTATTCAAGTAAGTTGTACCTTTGCTCACACTACGTCCAAGGTTATTATTTTCCTTCAAGGGGTCAATTATGTTTAGATACTTCTGTTGAAATGGTCGTGTGTCCGACTCAAGACCCCTGGATGGAACTGAGAACATTTCCGCACTGTTCCTTAAAAACTCCTCACTTAGCAACAACTCGTTGCTTATATAATCTGGCATCTCAACTGCAGACAGATAAAGGTGACTGTGAGAAAAAAAACTGAATAAAGAAAAATAGAATCTTCACTCAACTAACCCATATACCACCCAAAAGCCAAAAAGAGGAGAAACATCAATCTCTTTGTAAGCTTATGCATAAGTGTAAGAAAAAAGTCCTAGATAGACATCTGAAGGAGATCACAAACTACATCAATAAATTATGAAAGGAAGAGCATTGCTTACCAAATAACTCAGGAAGGGATGATTTGCATACTGGACCATTCAAACTGATACAATGGTTGTCCCAATCAAATTTGCTGTAGTAATCCAAAAATCTATAGAGAACCTAAAAGCAAGCAAAAACAGGAATATCAAATACACTTAAACTTGCATACCAAGCTCAATGCACAAAGTAAAAAGGCACAAACAAGTAATTACCGCTAGAGGACCATTTAGCGATGAATGGAACAGTTGGAATATAAATAAGACCAGTGTTTCCAAAGCATATGTAGAAATCAGACCATGATGTGCACCAAGAACACGACTTTCATAATAGCACCAAGCCTTTATCAAAATAATGCTACGTTTGAATAGATGATTTTTACCAACAAGGCGATCTACCTGCGGTCATGAAACAGAGAAGACAAGAATAAAATTAGCTGTTCATTTCCTCATTTAACATGAAACAGAAGAATAAAATCAATTGATCAGAGGGGGAGATATTTAAAAGGACAATAATCTGAAATAGATAATAAACAACTAAACTCTATCAGACACTTGTTTAAAAAGCAAAATGTAGCTCATTTTAAGCACAAATCGCATAAAAAAAAGTTGGTCCAAATACTGCAGAATGGAGAGATATATGATGATGTCAACACTCAGCTATATATATTATTAAACGAGTAGAAGTTTACAACCACCTGGTAATTAGAGAGGGAATTGGGCTGATAAGAAATAACAAGAACCAATTAACCAAAAGAACCTATAAGGCTATGACTAAAAGAGGTGCATTCTCTGTTTTAGAGATTCCATTAAACCCTTTTTCAGTTCCAGTTGTTTCCGCTTAACCAACACATGCAAAACATCTTGTATATAAGAGTCTTTGAAACAAAATTAAAGCACGGAGGCTCTATCACATTAACACAGTCATTGACCCACATCTGAGCACCTATAGGGACAAGATTATTTGAATGTTGACAGTTAGCTGGTAACTTACCTGCTCAAGGAAACAGAGTGTGCAAAGTCCTCCTAACTGATTAAAGGAAATGTCTATCACAGTATTTCGTACAATACATTTCACGAGCTTAACCTGCCATGAGAAATTCAAAACTTCTCAAACTTTAACAGATAATAAATAATCAATTAAGCATAAATCTACTGAATGACTATGGATAGCCGAACTAAATAGATAGTAGTACACCTCTATCAAACAACATTCAATTACGATAACGTTCATCAAGCTACTAAAAGTGCAAGCCACCCTCCACGCGCACACACCAAAAAAAGAAATAGGCATGCTAATAGCTCCACTATGCTTAGACTCAAGTATCCATCTTTCATAGGTGGCAGGATATCGAGATAAAAACTAAAACTATTTGTAGCTGAAAGAACTGTGAAATACTTCATCCAACTCAGTTCGTTTTACAGACTTTGAAGGTTTGAGTATACTTCTGTTATTAGAGTTAGGAAAGAACCTCAGCATCAATAAATTGGGGATCCTTGACATCATACTCAGTATTTTCCTTTAGCTCTTCTGCCTGCAGAACAGCGAGAACATCACGGGCTAATGTTTCTTCAATAACAGGACTGCCAAAAACAGTCAAATCAATGTCACCATCAGGAAGGTAGGTCTTCAGTGGCACTGATCCATATGAGAAAACCTGTATGACAAACAAGTATAATCAGCAAAACTCAATTAAGATAATAGATAGCAAGATATACCTTAAAACAGTTAGAAAACATAAAACAGAAGTGATACTTCAAGCACAATATGTGATGATAAACTTAGGTTTCAAGTTCAAGCACACCAGACTATGCAATATTGAAGCTGATGCCAACTAAGGAAGCAGAATGTAATTTGAAGCAGGGGTGATCCAGGATTTAAACACTATGGGTTCGAGTTCGGAATTCTAACACATAACATTTGATTTACTGGATAAGAAATCAATAATCTGTCCTTATTTAGTGGGATTTTTAGCACATATACAAGGTCCAATCCAGAGCTACTTGGTTTGGAATTGTACTATGCAATGTATGCTAGATCCGCCCCAGATTCAAAGAGAGAAAAAAACATTCAACTATTCTGTGGACAAGTAAAGCTAGAGAAGATTTGAACACTTCAAATGTATAGAGTTGCTCAAGTTAGTCGGCTGGAACAAAGCGGTTCAATTTTTACTAAGTTATGCATTACGTTAAAACTGTAGTAGAATTAAAAGATGAATCACACACTTCGGTCTTAATCTGATATGTTTAATTAACAACTAAATTAGTTTCCTGATCTTGAATTGACTCAGAGGTGTATAAAGAATGCTTAAAGAGACAAGAAACTACTTGACACGCAATGAAAGAAAAAACAGCTATGGAAGTAAGTGTTGCCAGCCTCATCAATAAGGAATCAGCTTACACTTTTACTAGAAGAAATAAATTAGTGAAATATCACTCCTGAAGTAGTGCGGCAAACATTACAATGAAATATCCTGGTTTACCGAAAAATAGATGAATAAGTTATAAATCTGCCAGAAGCGAATCTTCAGCTTAACACTACAATCTGCAGTAGAACTTTAAATTTTTTTAAAATTGGCCACCAACGGGGTGGCCTAGTCATGCAGTTGAAGAGCTAAAGAGACAACGTTCAGAACCAAGGTCCTAATCTCATCAAAGTGAAACTTATATTAATTGATTTCTTCCCATCTTCCTAAACCTTGATGACTCGGTACATGTACTGGTGTGAAGCAGCAAGGACTAGGTGGCTTCGTCGAGGTGCTCGCAAGTAGGTACAAACAACATTTTGTTATTACAAAAAAGAAAAATCTCTTCCAATCCTGCTTTAATTACACGTCATTTGAGTCGAGGGTCTACCCGAAACAACACTCGACAGACCTCACTTGTGGAATTACAATAGGTATGTTGTAGTTGTTGTAAAAAAGAAACGCCGCTAATAATGAAGTACAACGGTCGCAGTAAATAGCGATTTTGTTCTTTTCCAACTACAAAAAAGGAAAATCTCTTCCAATCCTGCTTTAATTACACGTCATTTGAGTCAAGGGTCTACCCGAAACAACACTCAACAGACCTCACTTGTGGGATTACAATAGGTATGTTGTAGTTGTAAAAAAGAAGTGTAACGGTCGCAGTAAATAGCGATTTTGTTCTCTTCCGACAACCCCCCTTTAATTACACGTCATTTGAGTCAAGGGTTTACCCGAAACAACATTCAACAGACCTCACTTGTGGGATTACAATAGGTATGTTGTAGTTGTAATAAAGAAATGCCGCTAATAATGTAGTGTAACGGTCGCAGTAAATAGTGATTTTGTTCTCTTCCGACAACCCCCCCCCCCCCCCTTTCTTTCTTACCATCTTAGATTAGTAAAGTATCAGTTGAGATAGATCGTAAACGATTAAGTTTACCCTTATCTGTTCAGCAGATATGAAGAAACCATCCAAGAAAAGGCAACACACTGTTTTGTAACCCCCAACAAGTTGACCAATCCCCCAACCCCCAACACCATCCAAAAAAAAAAAAAAACATACCAAGAGAGCATCTGATGAGTTATCAATTGAAAGCTAAAATAACATTTCGATTGAATTGGAACAACAAATAGACATGCAAATTCAGGAATCAACAGCTAAAATCTCAATTATACAATCAATTAATCAAATCAAATTAAATTCAGGAAAAAATGACCTCGCATCCAAGAGAACATCTGATGAGTCTCTGCACATAATCAACAACATCTTTCCTCTTCTCTTCAGTATCAAGAGTCGGATGAACACAATTCACAACCTCTTGTACAGCTTCTTCAGCAACAGCCCAACAATCCTCTGTAACTGCCGATGGATCAGGACCCAACATTTCCACCCATCGAGGCTCCATTTCAACCCGGTTTACGACTCCACAAGAACCCATAACCCCCCTTCCTTATCAACCCAAAAAAAAAGTTTAAAAAAAATCCTGATTATACCCAAGAAAATCGTAGGGTTTTAGAGGCCATTGACAACATGGAATGTTCTAGACAAAGTAAACAAATGGGTAAATGGGGGAAAATGAAGGGAAAAAATTGCTATATATAGTATTTATGTCATGTATATTTTTTTTGGATATCAGTAATCTGATTATCGTCTTTAATGTCAAGAAGAAAAAGGGAACAAAAAATTCCGGAGAAGGAGACAATTCTCAATTGCCCCCACCTCCCCCCATAACCCTACCACCCCTACCCCCTCTCTGTTCTTGTTTTCTTCCTCAAAATCCAAAAAAACTTTCTTCTGCTTTTCTTCACATCCGTTTCTACCTGCAATTACGTGCAATTCTTGTATACATATATATGTTTTGGGTTTTTTTTTTCCTTCGAGATTACTCTGTTTTGTGTCGGACGCCGGTGAACTCTACGGCGGAACACGGTGGCGCAATGTTCAAATGCCGTTATTCTTAACTTATCCAATTTTTGCTTTACGGCTTTATATATCCCGATCGAACTTTATATATACCAAAATTTATGTGACTTTTCACTTTCCGAGGTTCGAGTTAATTAAACGTCAAAATGTTAGTCAAAAAAATAATGATAATAATACAAACTTACTTTCGATTAATAACCATTGATTGAAAACATCATATTTGTTTATCTTGTGAGAAGATTTATGACTATTTGGAAAGATTTTTTAGAGCAAATAATTAGATGTTAACTAGTATAGAGATATTTGATTATTTTTTTCATGATTTTATGCAAATATGGGATGTTTATATATCAATTACTTTTTTCCTAAATTGATTTTTTTTTAATTATATTCAAGTCAAACGAAATTCATAGAAAAATTTATATTTTTTGTGTCAAATAATATTGATAACATAAATTACAAATACTTTATGTAAAATAAATTACACTAAATTGTTTATATTATATTCAGTAAAATTTGATAAAATAAAATTCTACATAGACCTTCGACATAAATACAATATATGTCTATTAACAAAAGGAAATACAGAAAAGTTAAATTAAATTCAAAGCATGTACACTAAAATAAATTTGTTCAAATAATTTTATTAATTAAGTGAAATAAAATGGTTATATATATATATATATATCTATTATTAGACTTTAATTTATAGATTTGACTCTACTGTACCTCCACTTTAAACCAATTCCCTTTTATGGAAAAATCCTAAATAAAAAGAAAGAGAATCTGGAACTCTTCTTCCTCGATTTATTCCTATGAATAATTAGTTAGGAGAATATTATTTTTCCTTTATTGGATAGGATAAATAACAAAATAAATGTTTTAGCATTTATAATTTTACTTTAAGTAGGCGTTTGAATATAGATTTGACTGATACTTGAAAAAATTAAAAGTATTTTTGAAGTTGAAAATAATTTTCAAAATTATATTTGAACATGCATTTCATTTGAAAAAATAGTCTCCAAGTCAAGACGAAAAGTCCATTCCAATATATAACCAAACATTGTTTTAAAAATATCTTTTATTTTAAAAAAAAAAATCCAAAAATATTATATTATACGTCTGTATAAAATATAAAAAAAAAAACTTCTATTATTTTTATACTTGTTTTTATATGATATCGATATAGTTGATTTCAACTTGTTAGGGATTGAGTCATAATTATTACTGTTGTTATCGTAGTATTTCAATATTTGTGAAATCGACATGAGTCAAAATTATTTAATTTCATTTTTGACATTAATTTTTTTTTCTTCTTCTAATACGACTAAACAAACATGAATTTCAAAATTCAGAGCTTTGGGTTGGACCATCTTGGTATTTAAACTTAGAACTTTAATCATTTTTCACATGCATCTCATTTTAGCATTAATTAATACATTCGTGTACTATGATTTAATTAACAATTTGAGAGAGAATAAAATGGCTTAGCACTTTAATCATTTCTCACATGCATCTCATTTTAACATTAATATAATATCCTTGTAATATGATTAAACAATTTGAGAAAGAATGAAATACCATAATTAAATAAAGAAAAAGACACGTAAGGATAATTAGGTTGGTACATAGATAGTATTCAATAAAAGAATGAAATACCAACGTTTTCTCACTCTAATTTGTCACATTGAATTTGCCTAGTACAAAAGTTATTACACATGAGTGAATTTATCTGGTGCATGAACACCCAAAAAATAGCGATGACGAATCTCCGCGATAATTCCAAAAAATAAATAAAAAATTCACTAAAATAAAATTATGAATTAAGTATCGTTTAAGTAATGGAAGTAAAAAGATCAACCATGTGTAACATATCAAGTGCCACCATGTGAATACCAACTTGCTTGTCGCAAGTCGCAACATAAGTTTTGAGTCCATTTGTCTTTTATTTATCGATAATGTATATTTACATCATTTATACGGTAAACGTTAAAAATTATTAATTTTACTAAAAACATGAGTTTTGCGTCAATTTTGTCGTTTACTTATCGATAGTGTAAAAAGTATATTTACATCATTTATACGGTAAACGTTAAAAAATATTAATTTTACTAAAAACATAAGTTTTAAGTCAATTTTGTCGTTTACTTATCGATAGTGTAAAAAGTATATTTACATCATTTATACTGTAAACGTTAAAAATTATTAATTTTACTAAAAACATGAGTTTTAAGTCAATTTTGTCGTTAACTTATGGATAGTGTAAAAAGTATATTTACATCATTTATACGATAAACGTTAAAAAATATTAATTTTACTAAAAACATGAGTTTTAAGTCAATGTATCTTTTATTCATCGATAGTGTAAAAAGTATATTAACATAATTTATACGGTAAATGTTTTAAAAAATTATTGAATGTTATTAAAAGTCACTCGACAAAAAAAACTTATTTTTTTTTCCACATATACAGTGAGACAGAGATATCATTCCTACACATTTAAGGAAAAGCCAAACTTATACAGAGCATCATATTCGTCGTTTTTCATAATTTTGTTACACAGTGGGTCACACACAAGTTTTAAAGATTATACGTCATCTTTACAGATGTTCATGAATCGGTTTGAATCGATTGTTGATTAAATACTATTAACATAATTTTACTCAATGTAACAAGCCACTTGTCACAAAAATATATTCATGCTTGTAATAAAAAGAAATCCACAAAATATTTTCAAGTGACCTGATAATGTAAAAAAACAATCATATTTTATAAGTTTAAATAGCGTAGACCACAAATTTATTGGGTCACGGTTTAAGCGTGTAAACTTTCTATGACATGACGGGTATAGAAAATAATTCTGTTTGTTTGGATAATGTCTTTTTACGTAATACAACAAAGTGATAAATCCTTTTAAGTATGAAAAGGATAAGTAAAGGAATCTTGAAAAATTGCAAGGGGGACCATATCATAAGTTGTTTAATAATGCTTTTCTTGGATCAACTTACATTCATCTCGACTAATTTTATGAGATATATATTACCTTCTATCAACTAGGACATTTTGAATGTTTTTATTTCGATTAAAATTTAAAATCTCATGGTTCTGACTAATTCCATATTGCACACTTCAAATTACTTTGGATTGAAAAGTAATTGTAAAATTTGGCAAAATACGAAAGGCTTGTCAATTATCATAGTGCATAATTAATGATGAAATAATTATTAAGTTGCATCAGCCAATTAGTATTTTCTTTTCATTATTATTAAGCCATAAAGAAGGAAGAAGCAACTTTAATTTTCTCATTGGAGACTCATTTTTAATCAAGTTTGATTGCTTGATCAGTAAATTTAATATTCCAACGTCGATCAATATAAAACTAAACACTAATTTATACGTTAATACTTTCTGAAAAAAGAATGGAGTTGATTTCTCGATCACTCAACTAGTAATAGTAGTTATTATCTCAAAATATCATTTTCTCAGTTGAAGAAAATTAGAATCAACAAGAAAAGTGATTTTTTAAAATAATAAGTATTAGTTGAATGACTATCCGAGAAATCAACCTAAAAAGAACGGCTGAGAAACCACTTCCACAACCCATAACCTTCTATTTTTAACAAGTATTCTGTAACTTTTTATAAGCATTAATAAGAAAAAAGAATGTCTGTCCAACTTTTGTATCACAATCAGTGTAGTGCAATCACCATGAGTTAATCTAAACTAAAAAGGGACAGCCCGGTGCACTAAACTCCCGCTACGCGCTATTAGGAGCTAATTTAACTACAACCTCCTGATAGGACAACTTGCTATTAAGGTAACAGTCTGAAAGGATACTTATTCCTTCTTGCCTCGTGCAATATCAACAAGATATCTATTCAAATGCTGGCCAAAAATCTTGGTAGAGAATGACTCAGCAACGTGTTGACGAGCATCTTGCCCCATTTTTCCAGACATGTGAGGATCCTGAATAAAATTAGACATTGCTGAAGCAAACTCTCGTGGGCTAGGGTCACAGAGGAAGCCCGTCACGCCATGCTTTACTGTCTCCACTGGACCCCCACTATTGCAGGCAATAACAGGTTTATAGGCTGCCATTGCTTCCAAAGGAACAATGCCAAAATGCTCATCCTGCTCTTCCAAAAAAGGAATGAAAATGTCATCCTACTTTCAAGGTGAAAAAAATATGGGAAAAGAAGGAGATGCTCCTTCTAACAGCATACTCCAAGGTAAGACAAACATTCCTCCAACAAGTCACTCTCAAGAACAAATGTTTCTTTTCCTCATTGAAGAGATGGTAGAATCAGACATACCTTTGGTGTATAAACAACACATAGGCATTGGCCAAGGAGTGCATTTCTCTCAGCAGTAGAGCAAGATGTGATGAATCTGACCCGCTGAGAAACACCTTCCCTTTCTGCCAACTTTTTCAGTTCTTCTAGATACTCGACATTCTCTCTAAGGCGATTATCAAAGCCTCCTGAAATAAAAGCAGGAAGAACTCCATTAGCATGCAAGACGATTTCTTTTGAGTATGTATTCAGTCACTGATGGTAGACAACAGGTATCTTGGACTCGTTTATTGAAGCATACTTCAAATCCATCTATTCAAGGTATTAAGGGCACATAAAAAAAAAAAAAAAAAGAGGGCTTATCATCAAAGGGAGACAAGCACCCAAAAAAGTCCTACAGCTAACTTGATCAATAACTAGTAGCATCTGATTTTATATAGTTACTAAATATCCTTATCATTTACATGAGATCAGACAGGCTCATATATCTTATTGGCTCTTGATAAACTCCGCAAAACCTCTAACAGAATATCCGAAACTTTTGCACTACAAACAGCAAGATAAATAATGCAAATCAACCATACAAGATGAATACCAACAGCAAAAACAAGAAAATGTTGGTGGATAATGCAGCATACATTGAACTTGAAGAATTGAAGAAACTTGCCTGCAACAGTCAAGGAAACATCACTCATGTTAACTCCTTGATGATCATGGACTTCATGGGCGTGAACCATGGCAAAGGCAGATATTGCCAATTCTATGTTCTTTTTTCTCTCAAATCGATTGATGGATAGAAAGTTCAGCCTAAAAGAAATGAACAACTGAAGTTATCACTGTATTGCTCCAATCAGATGCCCCTCCAAGGGACAAAGGAATAACTGAAATGATACTACCATCTGATATATTAGTTGTGTTTCTTTGAGCTCTATGGAGTAACCTTCTCTCTACCTCCCCCCTGGGGGGGGGGGGGGGGGGGGGGGGGGGGGGGGGGGGGGGGGGGGGGGGGGGGGGGGGGGGGGGGGGGGGGGGG
>JAJONR010007813.1:0-21044 GCA_029582245.1 Solanum etuberosum
GTTTTATTACATCAATAAGAAGTCTAATCCTTATGAAACTAGAAAACATAAATTCTATTCTAGAAAAATAACAATTTCTAAGCCTAATTCTTATGAAATAAGATTTTAAAAAAATCCTATTTTATAATAAAATACATAAAACTACTAAAAATATAATTAAATACTCAATTTTATTGGCTTTCTTTTGGACATATGTCTTACCCACAAGCACAACCACAACAATCTAACTTTTGAATAGAATGAATTTTTAGAGGTTAGGATGGACTGAGTTAATAATTTAGTGGGTCATTAACCCAGTATTTAGGAAAGCACTTCTTTCACCACTTTAAGCATGAAGCGAAGCTCGACGATGTAAGGTCCTCAATGCATTAGTAAGTTTGATCCAATCACTCTTTTATGATAACTGTGATATGGATTTATCAGATAATGAAGTGTGAAAAGGATAATGATAAAGCTGATGATAATGTAGTGGGAGAAAATGATGAGCAATATAATGGTAAGGCAGAAATACAAGATTCTAACAACCTTTTCCAAGTAGATCATTTAGAAGATCCAGAAATAAATGTTTAACCATTAATAGTTTTGATTTTGTGATATCTACTTTTTAGCTTATAATTTGAACTTTTGCTTATATATTGTCTCTATTATCTTGGTATTTTTTTAGTTAAATTGTGCTTCAATTCAATAAAGGAAGCACTCCGCTTAGAATTCATGGTTTAAGCAAAGCAAGCCTTGCCACTTTTTTCCACTTCACACTTCGTTGAACACTTCATTAACCTACCCAAATTTGTACGGATTGGACATATCATATTTAATAGGAGCTTTTTAACTCCAATAAAAAAAAACAGAGAAATTGTTTACTTTTATAAACTTGAGTCGACACCTCATCTCGTGACTTCTATGGTTTATAATAGAAGGATATAGTTGAGACCTACATCGATGTTACTAGGCACTTGAGTATCAAATGTTTTTACCCACACACTATATTTTTATGTTGAAAACTAGATATAATATATAAAGCTATTGATTGATCACCTGATCTTAGAAAGTAATTTCAGAGTAAAGGCAATTAAGTATCCATGACTAAGAATTCATAATTCACAATTGTCAAACTTAGCGATATATTACATTTTAGCATGAACAAGCCTTAAATAAGAACATCATGTTATATGATTCCCGAATCAGATATCTACTAAACCCATTGTATTTTAGAGCATAAATATAAGTTATAATCAACAATACATAAGCTTGACACAAAAAATTCACCCTAAATTCCTAACATGCAATTCCATACCCAATCATTCATCATTATTGGAGTGTTCAGTCTAGATTGAATTTCCGAATCATAATCAACAAGATACACAAGAATTTGAAGATTTCAAGGCTTATATAAGCTATAATGTACAGAAAGTGAAGAGAATAGCAAATCAATGTTTAGAAGTACCTATATTTCAAGAGGGTGACAACTTATTGGGGGTATCTATGCGTCTCCATACTTTGCTTTATTTTGAGCTCCTCCGAAAACTTCTTCAATCTCTCATTCCACATATCCTACAATCATATAATAATAATTTATACATATGATCTCTCTATGGAATAAACAAACAAACATAGAATAGGAAAAAAAAGATCGCAAAACCTTGTAGTGAAGTTCAGTGTGATGAATAAAATAGAATCCAAGATTGCCTAAAAAGAGTTCCCGATATTATTCTAACATATCCCCATCCCGAAGATTTCATTGCTCTCCCTTCCTTATAGTCTCTGTCTCTGCCTCCACCTCCACCTCCGCCTCCATCTCTGATTGTTTTCCTTAAACTTTTACCCTTTATACCCTAAATCCCAACTATCATGTTATTGACTCACTCATATGATAGGGCACTTACAACGTGGGCCAAAACTCACTCATATGATAGGGCTCTTCCAATGTGGGCCAAAACCCACTTATATGACGGGCTTTTTTAACATTGTCCAAATAACAAGTTTTTACGTTGATAAATCATATTTTAATTGTATTTTCCAAATCTGCTTGAAAGAGACATTTTTAATAAGGTAATGGGTTGTTTTGTGATTTACATAGATAAGACCAAAAGAAGATTCTATGATATTATGCTTAGAGATTGAAAGAGGATTAGTATCATTGAAGATTTCCTAGCTTATCAATTGTTCTTTAATGTTATAGAGCAAGTACTTGAACCCCTACTTGTCATCAATACCAATCCCCACACCACATAAATTGTCACTTACTTGAGAAAACCTTGTTTTTGTTAGCATGATGAATTAATAGAGAATGATTTTATATATTCATGTATAGTGTTGTAAATAAGTGTAATTTTATAAATTTGTTGAAGTAATCATAGAGAATAATATTGTGATACAATAGAGGATCTGGATGGATAGTATAGCAGATTTAAGGGGATTTAAATGGTAGATTTAAAGGGATTGAATTGCTGATCTTTAGGGATCGGAATAGCAGATCTTTAAGGATTTGTAATGCTCATACTCTATATATAAAAGAAAGACTCTCACTTTGAGAGGCATTTAGCAAAATCTTGACATGGTATTAGAGCCTTCTCCTGGCTGTCTTGTTTCATTGAGTTTTTTTCTTTCAAAAATGACATGTAGAAAGTTTCAAATTCAGGATCTTCCTCTTCGTGAATTTCCTCTTGCTTTCGTTGAATATTCATCGATAATTAGTCATTAGCGCATAGGAATCTTGGTCTTGATCATTCTAGTTGTTTTCTTGAGTCATTGTATTTCTAGTTTTTGTAGCTATTTAAAACCTAAATTCACATCACTTTTAATCCTTCAGTGTTCTTTTCACCAGAAATAATTATTCTTCTTGGGAATTTCAATTTTAGTTTTTCGACACCTGAAAAGAACTATGGGTTCATATAGATGGTTGTGATCCTGCTCCTATTGATCATACCAAGTTAGGTGAATGGAAGATTAAAGATGATCGAGTGATGACATGGATTTTAGGGTCAATTGATCCTCTTATTGTTCTTAATCTAGGGACTTAAAAAACAACTAAGGCTTTTTGGGTTATTTACAAAAGGTTTACAACCAAGATAATAGTACAAGACGCGTAATATTATAATTTGAAATTGCTAACTACTCTCAACGACGTCTCTCTGTTAAGGATTATTATTCTGGATTTTTGAAATTATGGGCTCAATTTACAGATATTCTTTATGACAAAATACCTTCTAATCATTGTTTGTAATTCAAGCAGTTCATGAGAAAAACAAGCAAGATCAGTTCTTTGATTAATTATGCTATAATTTTGAGAGTGTTCACTCTAACTTGTTGAACATGATCCTCTCCCTCCTTGGATGTTCGTTTTAGGGAACTACTTTGTTAAGAGCACCATCTTGTCCTACAAAATGCTTTCAAGAATGAAAATGTTGTCACTATTGCATTTGTTGCTCAAGGTAAAGGAAAGGGCAGGGATATGACTAGAACTCAATGCTACAATTGTAAAGAATATTATCATATTGCTAGAAATTGTTGTAAGAAGTTGTCATTATAGTAAACATGGACACATTAATAAAGAACATCCCACATGCCCTCAAAACCATAGGGTAATATCTTTTCAAGCTGGGATAAATGGTTCCACTATTGGTAACTTATCTTAATGACAAGCACTTACTCTTGAAATGGTACAAATGATCGTGTCAGCCTTTTCAACATTGGGATTACAAGGTATTAATCTTACATCTAAATTTTGGTTTGTTAATTGGGTGCTTCCAATCAAATGACAAACTCAAAAAGCATACTAAAAATGTTGGTGAGTATCAATGTCCATCAGAAATATAGATTGCAAATGGTAGTAATTTACCCATTACCAAGGTTGGGGATAATACTCCAACATTCAAAAATACTTTTGTTTGACCAAAGATCTCAACTAGTCTTATTTCAGTTGGAAAATTGGTGGATAACAATTGTGATGTGGATTTTTCTTGTAATTATTGTCTTGTGAAGGATCATGTGTCAGGGATGATAATTGCAAAGGGGCCTAGGGTTTGAATATTGTTCCTATACACTTTTTCATTCCTCCTGTTCTATCTTTTGCTTGTACTTCTACAACTAACAAGACTGAGGTTTGGCATAAGCGTCTAGGACATCAAAATTATATTGTGTTGTCTCATTTATCTAATTCTTGTTTATTGGAGAATAAAACTCAATTTTCAACTTCTTCCATTGATTGTTCTAATTGTAAATTAGGCAAAAGTAAAACTCTTTATTTTTTCTAATTTTGGTAGTCGTGCTACAAAGTGTTTTGATGTTCTTCATAGTGCTGTTTGGAAAATTTCACCAATTGTTTCTCATGCTCATTTCAAGTACTTTGTGACATTCAGAGATGATTATAGTCGGTTTACATGTGTGTATTTTCTTCTATCCAAATATGAGGTATTTTCCATGTTCAAGAAATTTTTGGCTATCATTGAGACTCAATCTTCTATGGGCATCAAATTATTCATATCTGAATGTGGTGGAGAATATGTCTTATGAACTCAAAAATTTCTATCTAGAGAATCGAATTGTCTCAAAAAGCTCTTGTCCATATACACCACATCAAAATGGGGTTCCTAAGCTTAAAAGTCATCATCTTTTAGATGTCTCTCGTACTTTATTGACTGAATCCTCTATCCCATCAAAATACTGGGTGGAAGCATTATCTATTGCTGTAAATTGAATTAATCTACTACCATATAAAGTGCTAAATCTTGAGCCTCCATATTATCGTCTTTATAACAAAAATCCTAGCTGTGATAATTCTCATACATTTGGTTGTGTTATTTTGTGCATCTATCTCCTTCTCACCATGATAAACGTTTTGTTCAGTCTACTAAAAGTACTTTTATGGGTTATAGTACTTCACAGAAAGGTTTTATAATCTATGATCCATGTTCTGACAAATTTAATGTTTCTAGAATGTTGTTTTCATTGAAAATTGGTATTTCTTTTCTACTCACGACGAGTCATAATCTGTTTCTCCTTTTCTTCCTACTTTTGAGGATTTTTCATCTTCTTTTCAGTGGTTCAAACTTGGATTTGTGTATGAACGATGTCGGCCAACTCTACCCCATCCTGATACTGATCCGCCACTTGAGACCGCATTATAACTAGAATTTTATAATTCTTTATTCCGAATTGATATGCCTTTTCCTCTACTTTATCCACCATTTATGTTCCAACATGTTAGTCACAAGTTTCCAGGTATGAAGGTTGCCCAAAATAAATGGATGAAGAACTTTTGGCCCTTAAATAAAATAACACATGGGACAGTGTTTCATGGCTTTCAAATGTCTGTCCATTTGGATGTAAATGGCCTTATTCAAATAAATTTCATTCTGATGGAACTCTTGATCAATACAAAGTTTGATTGGTTATTCTTCACAAAATTGGTCTCTTCATCAACTAGATGTCAAAAATGCGTTTCTCCATTATGATCTTCACGAAGATATTTATATGAAACTTCCACCTAGATTTTTCTCATTACCTACATGGGATTTATGCAAGCTCCCCAACATCTCCATTTTGTGACAGTTCCTTGCTTCATTCGATATCTGCTAGGAATATCTACTCGTGGATTATTCTTTCCTAGTTGTTCTACTATTTGTCTTACTGGTTTTAGTGATTTTTAATAGGTGCGATTTCCTGATACTCATTTTTCAATCACTGATTGGTGCACGTTTCTTGGTAAACATTGATATCTTGGAATAATAAGAAGCAAGATCGTGTATCAAAATTATCAACAAAACCTGAATATCGATCTATGTCTACTGCATGTCCTAAGGTTGTATGGCTTCGTGGATTACTTGATAAGATTGGATTTTCACAATCTAATCCTACTCTTCACAATTCTGATAATATTAGTGTTATTCAGATTGCTATTGGTCTGGTTTACCCTAAGAGAACCAAATACATCGAAGAAGATTATAATTATATCAGAGAAGTTGTAGATAAAATAGTCATTACTCTTCCACACTTGTCCAGTGGTCTTCAGATAATTGTAAGAGAATATGAAGATAAAATAGTCATTACTCTTCCACACTTGTCCAGTGGTCTTTAGATAGCTCATGCATTTACAAAATTCCTAGCACGACAACATCATCAATCTTTATTATGCAAATGGATGCTTCTTGATAAAATATAATCAACATAAGAAGGATGTGACCATGATGAATTAATAATAAATGATTTTATATATTAATGTATATAGTGTTGTAAATAAGTGAACTTATACAGATTTGTTGCAGCAATTGTAGAGATTAATATTGTGATAGAACAGCAGATTTAGAGGGATTTTAATAGCAGATTTTGAGGGATTGAATAGATGATCTTTAGGGATAGGGATAATGGATCTTTAGGGATGTTTAATGTGTATACTGTCACACCCTGAGATTA
This sequence comes from Solanum etuberosum, assembly GCA_029582245.1. Lineage (NCBI taxonomy): Eukaryota > Viridiplantae > Streptophyta > Magnoliopsida > Solanales > Solanaceae > Solanum > Solanum etuberosum. The sequence goes on from JAJONR010007813.1 coordinate 6,412, forward strand.
CCCCTAGACGTAACTCGGGACCTACGATCACGAGTGACCCCAAGCTAAACCTGAGTCTGGCATATAACAAGCATAGTGAAAAAATAACTAAGTAAATGATGTACTATGCGGAAGCTAGCATAGTGGATATGTGAGATGGGGAAACCCAACTAGTTTGAATTTATAAAATATAATAAGAGTTTAGTGATGACTGAAACAACACTTAATAACTCGAGCTGAATCTACTACTAAGTCTGAAAAGTGTCTTACTGAGTCGAGTTGCTGGTAAATGCCAACAACTGACTATAACAAAACGGAAAACTAAAATAAAGACTGAAAGGTAAAGCATATCTATTGTCCTCGAAGTATGAGGACTCACCACTGATGTTGCTGAACTCAGACTGGGAATCAAACTGAGCGTGATCTGGATTCTAAGCGACTAAACAACCATAGTAAAATGATGTAGCGCAAAAGTATGCGTCAGTACTTTGAATCTACTGAGCATGATGGATATAGATAATAAGCTAATCAATGATATAACTAAGCAATATGATAATAAATATGGAAATAAGTTGTACTAAAGTGTAACTGAAATCTGAACAGAATGAAATGATAAAGTACGAATCATGAAAGTAACATATTGAACTTTATACTAAAGTAAATGCTGAAAACCTGTTCAATGCAATAAGTGTCTGACGGTGGGAAATCCTATTGACCGACATAAACCACGTGAGTTAAACTTGGAGTTATATGTATACTACCCATCGAGAGGACCCAATATACCTTGCTAGGGGTATAGAGGCATTATTGTGGAATGATCACTGAAACTGATGCCCAAAAGAGGGGACTTATAAACTTACGCAGGCATGTAGTTTTGGGACTTGAGGATACGCTAAACATTAGTCCACTCGGTGCTAAGTCTACACCAAACATAATATATGAAGCTAAAATGCACTGAAATACTGAGTAGCTCAAAATACTAACATGTTAAATTAGAATGGAACATTTATATACTGAGAATATGACATTCGAATTCTGAAGCATGATTCTCAGTCTGATTTGCCGAGAAAGTATAATTCATGAAGTATGATAAATTTACACGAGCTAGGGTTCTGAGTCCTATAGAAATTTTTGTGAATGCAGCAATGCAGAGCTCGTGCTTTAAGAATATGGAGAATAGCACAACTGCACCTCTCCTCCCGCGGTCATTTAGGATCAGGTTCAGAAAATTAATCCTCCAGTTGCTTGGCCTTTCATTATGAGACTAAAATATAACAACATTCACCAAGAGCGACTAGGTCTACGGCAGCCCGATCAGTGGAACAACCCCGAAGCCACTCCTTCCTAGTTTGAAGAGGAGGGAGATCGATTAGGGAATGAAGATGATTCCGAGAAGAACTTCATGAAACTGGATATAATAAAGTTGATACTAGGGGTGATGAGGTAGAGGACAGTTAGAGCAACTGGGACACCATTGAGAGGTTTGTTCATGAAAGAGAAGAAGACCCAACTATCCAACGTAACATTGTTGATGTTATTAGAGCCACATGGGCATTCCCTCCTGATTCTAGGGAAACTTTCTACTTCGGCATCTCTAAGAAGTCTAGCGGCATGGGAAAAAAAAGACCAACTGTGCGCGAAAGAAGAATCATCGATAGTATCGTGTCTTCCATTCTAAATATCCACGACCTCTTCAAGAAACACAACTTTGAAAGGATGACCATATAAATGGGACACTATGGGAGGCATTTAACATATAATTTCTACGCCTCATATGCTGCTACTTTGTTGAACTTCGTGAATTCTGAAATATCCAATAAAAAGAAGAAAAGAGGCAGCGATTCAATTGCCACCACTAAATATGGTGCAAATACGTGTAGTGAATGTGGACATCTCTGAAAGAACTATAAATAGCTTTTCTTGAAGTCCAGACTTTGCAGCACACACTGATATAGGGTTATATGAGCATCGACATCATGTGGTAACTAGCAAGTTTGAGATGACTGAACCTGGGTAGCGGGGGACATAATAAAATGGATTGCTCAGCTCATTTCTAATGAGGATGAAGAAGCACCATGGGTGACTCACCCGAGGCTACATAAAATAGAAGCCGAATTGACCTCTGCGGCTAAATTCTGATAGACTATTATTCGCGTGCAGTTCAAGGCCGACAACAAATGGGAAGACCATTTCTCCCTCACAGGCATCTCGAGTAGCCTTTATTATGGCCTGCTATGCATTGAATGTGTGCTTCTTTATTGCCACATAATAGAGGTATCATGTCGTGAATGAAGAAGTAAGCCTTCCCTTTCCTTGTTTGATGAGGAAATTGTTTGACCCTACTATGGTGCCGGCAAACAATTTAGTTGATCGTCGAACCGATGCAACAAAATACACATATCTAGCCTTATTCAAAGATATGTCAAATACATTTTACATGGCAAGAGCAGTGAAGGCAACACCACCATTGGCTATTGCGCCAAACCTACCGAATGAGTCTACACCAGTTTAAAGAGTTGTTGTAGATGCTACAAATGGAACAACTCCAGTATATCCAGGGGTTAGGTCTATAGCAACATCTATTTTTTTGGCCACAGGTACAGTTTCCACGGTTCCCTTGGCATTTCTAAGGAAATAGGTGGTAGAGTAACGACAAACCAAAGTGGTACTAAATCAGGTAATTGAAAAGTTACCATCAAGAGTCAAGTTCAACCTACAGAAAATAGATTTTGTTATGAACTCTAAAAGTAGGTTGTTGTGATGTGAGGCCACATTAATGTTCTATAGGCATACCTCGCGACCTATATAGATGCTTTGAGTTCTAATGATATTGGGTCCATGCTATCTTAATTAGATTCTATGGGGGTATATATGGCAAGGATGGCCAACAAACCGGTAGTGGTGCCTCTTAATATTGCTACAATCTCAGTGATGAATCTATTCAGCACGCCCCTAGAAACAGGAATATTTGGTGACATATTGGGTGATCTCTCTAGGACATAGTGATGTGTAGTAGATTGACACTCATTTGAGACCTATTCAGCACAATAATTAGTGCCCTCAATACCTAATTATGTCCTTCTCTAATGATATTTTGATAATTATATGGTATGAAGGCTTATGTACAAGGCAAGGATGAAAGTTTGAAAGAATGGCCAAAAACATAAAAAGAAGTGTAAACTATACCCTGATGATCACAAAAAAAGAAAGGCGGATCGTGTGTTGAGCATGATCTCGCCCAAATTGAAAGTGCACAACACTTTCATTAATTACGGTAGGTCACCCAACTGAAAAAGGAATGTGAACTCGCTGAATAAGAAGAGTGAACTTGTTAACAATCGCCTAAACATAGAGTGCCGGGAGAAAAAATGAAGGATTGAAAGGTTAAATATGGTGTACATAGAGATATGCCTAATGTGAAAGGAAGACTGATTTCATTGACATAGGTTCAAACACCTAATGTCTAGAGCAAGAAAATACGAGCGAGAGAGAAATTGACTATCCGCTTATTATGATCGGCGAGCCTGGCCAATGTCACCTAATGGGTAGCGTAATGAGTTTTGAGCAAAATTTTAGGAAACTATAAATAGTCCAAAGGAGAGAAAAATAGAGGACAGGTGAGTTGCAATGACTTTTGGTGTATGAACAAGTGAAGAAAAAAAAACACTTTACCTTATGAATAACTCTTTCTAGTTTTTTGGGGGTTTTTCAACTTTGTTCTTGAAATTGACAAATTTAAGTTGAATTCAGAGTGGGTTTGCTTGTAATTACTTAGTTTCATGTTACCCATGGCTTCTTCCATGAAACCTATAATTTCATTGCTTTTTGTGATGAGAGCCTCATAGCCCAAGGTCTAGGGGTGTAATTATGAGGTTGAGTTTTGATTTAATATAGTAGATATTGTGTTATGCTCTGTTTTACTGCTTTTCATACATGAATGTGAGCTAATTAGCATGAGGTTAACGTATAGGTTAAGGTTTCACACTTAATTACTACTTCTAATCTCCGGTCGATGCTCGAAAGAGATTGATTGGAGTGGGTAATTCGTCAAATACTAGCAATTAAGGTTTGATATCTGTAACATTCTTGAAAATAGAGGTTATGGGTCGGATTCGTTTGCCCTATTTCTTCATCGAAAGAGAGAATAGATTAAGGTACTGGGTTAAGTAGTATACCATATAGATGAGACCGAAATGAGATTCTATGAAAGGATGCTATGAGATGTGAAGAAGATTAGTATCATTGAAGATGACCCAACCTATTCATGATTGTTCATCACTATAGAGCAACACAATTGTCCCTATATGACATTAATATCCAAATCATTTTTTACTTCTTAGTGTTTCAGAAATTTTAGTTTAATAATGACCATTGATAACCAAATCATATTTATTAAATTGGTGGAATAATCAACCTACTTATTTTTACTACTAGAGATGAATGATTTTACAATCTAAATTTCTTGATAAAAATTCTCTATGATATACCATTCTCTGTGAGATTCGACCCCGACTCTTACTTGGGTATTACTATTATCAACGACCAATGTCTCTTTTAATTGGCTTAGAAGAGAACATTTAAGTATTATAAAAAATGGCACCGCTGCCAGAGAATGGTGGTTGAGAATTTTATTTGAGAAATTAGTTTGTAATTTTTTTTAGTTGTAGTAGATTGTTGCTTAGCGTTATTGTTGGCTGATTTGCATGGCTAGTACAATGAGTGACCAAGGTAGTGAATATGATATTCACTACGGTCGAAACGACAACATCGATTATTCAAATGATATGTATGTGAATATTGTTCAAACCACGGGAATAATATGCATACCTCCCAAAGTCGAGAGGGTAGTTTTTTATGAAACGTGAACAATGCTAGAATTCCTCCAACTACAAGAATGTTTTGGGGTTTAGCTATTGAGGGTCCCCATGAACACCTTCAGAATTTTAATGAGTGTCTGGACCATTTGTGTTCAAAAACATCTCACAAGAGTCGGTGAGGTTGAGATTATTCCCGTTCTCTTTGATGGGTGAAGCTACAAGATGGTTGGTGGAATCGCCAAATGACTCTATCACTTCTTGGGAGTAGTTGAATAAAGCTTTACAAAAGAGATTCTTTCCCACCTCAAAGATTTGTGAAACTTAGTACCGAAATCCAAAATTTCTAGTGCATTGGAGGTGAACTTCAACATGAAACTTGGTTGTGATTCAAGAAACTACTTTTTCAATGTTCAACACTTGTTGTTCTCGATAATTTCTTGCTGCAACACTTCTATTGTACCCTTTATTCAGTTAATAAAGGTGTGGCTTATTGTCAGTCCATGAAGGATTAATGAGGCAATTGTATGAATTTGTAGCCTAGTTCCTATATAACATGACCAAAGTTAACTGAGCATGGCATACGAGAGAAGACCAAGTGTTGACACTACAACTAAGTCAGAGAAAAGAAAAAACAAGGAGGATAATGAAAGATATGCAAGCATGGCCAAAATGTTTACTCAACTCGATTTATTGTCTAAACATGTCATGGGAGGCGCACTTAAATCGGTGAATGTGGTTGGCACTAATAGTGGGCAGTGCCTGGAGTATGCCAAGCTTTAGACATTATAAAATGAAAAAGTTCAATTTTTGGGAAACCAAGTGGGGAGTTCTCTCCTAAATTTCCAATGACATTATGGAACCAAGGTTTAAACAATGAGCGAGATAATGGTTTGAAAGATTGGCGAGGTTAAAATTGGAGAGATAGGGATGATGAAAAAGATATATATGTTCCTCCCCATGATCGTCAATGACTAAAGAATCCAACTGGTCTAGAAGGAAACCGAACCGAGTAAATTATCCACAAGGATTTTCAACAAGATTGAATGGACTGACAAAGTGTTGAAGAAATTGAAAAATGACTTTTCCACTTTATCTCAAATTGTAAGCTCTCATTCGGTATCTATCAAGCAGCTGGAGACCCAATTGTGCCAGATCTCCTATAATCTCAATCTAAGACAAAAGGGAACGTTGCCTACTGACACCGTCCTTAATCACAAAAATGAATGTTGAGGAAATCAGAACTATGTCTTGCCATACTATCGAATATGGTGCTTCTTTGGAGGCAACCCAAGTGTTCACTTTTATTTTATTATTTTCAATAATGTGTGTTCTGAGTGCAGGTTGAAAAGAAGTCATTGTGTGCAAGGGGAACAGTATGCGATGCCAAAACCACAATGGTGATCCGCTCAAGGTGTTTTGTGGAATCATTCTTGTCTGCCTTCTGAGCTAGAAAATGTAAAAATGTGTACTATCAATTTGGGTGATCTCAGCTCCAAAAAGTGTCTGCCTAACTGCACTATGTGGACTCGATCAGTTCAACCGAATCAGCCTTGAGGTTTTGTGTTTGTTCAGCCATTTTTTGTAAGCTTTACCTCCAGTGGGCGATCTGCCGAACACATTCGGTGACGTTAGTCATGATCACTGAGTGATCCTAGTATTAAAAGGCCAAGAGTCTTTTCAAATTTAAAAAGAAAACCCTTTGAAATTTTTGAGACCTTTTCTTCCCTTTTTCATGAAATACCTTTTTAGAATTTGTGAGCATCCTTTGTGTATGATTATTGAGTACGAGGAGTACATATTCTTTCTAGATCAGTCAACCCAACCTTTATCTTCCTTGTTTTTAGTTTTGCTTTCTTGTTGCAGTTGGTCTTCTTCTTTCATTTTGTATTTTAAGCTTAAAATTATGTTTAACATGTGGGAATTGGGCCATGTAGTGCATATGACTGTTTGACTCCAACAGGTGTTGGTATAATGATCATATTGGACATTGTCCATGAGTTGTATGCTTTTGTTTGTGCCTAGAAATTGCTAAACTTAATTGTGTTGGTTAAAATTTGAAATTTAACCCTTATAATTATTAGGTCTTGGTTGAATTGGAAGTGGGTGAAGTCTGAGTAACCTAGTGTTGAACCGATTATATGATTTTTCCCAATGATAGATTGAGTGTCGACTTTCTTAAGGGCATATTGTAAATTTGAGCAATATATTGTGATATCTAGGGGAAGTCTGCTTAACCATGGGTAGATAAGCATGTGGTTTGATTGTAATGATGTTGGGAAAATTGATTTTATTGCATATGTTGCGTTTGTCCATGAAACTTAGGAACTAGGTTGAACACCTCCTATTCGGCGGGCTTGTCTTAGCTCACGAAGGTTGTTAGGTGAATTTCATGTAAGCCCAACTCACCTTCTTGAGTGAATATGTGACTTTGGAAACTCTCCCATTCAACGAACTTTTCTTAGTTCATTGAACCCAGTCGGTGTATCACCAATTGGGAGGGACATCGCCTTTGATGCTTGTTTCTTTTCATATTGCACTGTCAGTTTTTGCGGACTTGTCTTAGCCCACAGAAACAAACTCGGCGAATCACCGAGTTGGAATTGAATCCTCCCATTATGCCTAAATTCTTAGATATTGTCTTCTGTCTGATTCGGTAAGCTCTTCTGAGCTTGCCCATCTTGGTAGGCGAACCACCTTCTCGTTGTGCAAGCCTCAAGATATTTTTTAGTTATGATTTCAATTGAGTTTCATTTCAACTAAGCATCACCGATTCTATGGTTGAATATTTGTGATTTGTAGATTTTGGCCAAAAAAAGGTAAATAGATAGTCTCCTTAGACACGGAGTCAGGCAGGGCCTCTTATCCTTTTCCCCTCCTTTAAAAGGTATAGGGGCATCACTATTAGTAAGCCATCTAAGGCTCCCCGTCAACAACAAACCACACCACAAGCCTCTACACTTGCAAGTATTCTACCCACAAAGGAAGTTCCAAGAAAAAGGACGGACATCCAATCCAAACTAGTGCTACCTTTTCTTACCAAAACCCAAGCATCAGTAGTTCTCTTGATAATATCCCCAAGAGCCCTAAATAAGCCCAAGGCAACTGAGAACACACCATTCTTGAGAGGCATTTGGAGAACATAGCATTATTGAGGAGAGACGTCATTCCACAGATTGGGTTATGAGTGATCGTCCATAAATATGGGACACCATACAGTTTCATAATTTTGAGGGATTTACACGACCCCCAAACCCATATGATCCAGCCTAGGTGTGTGAGTATTATAAGACCAATGCTCAGGCCTGACCAAAGAAGAGGAAGGGAACAATTTTGAAGCCTTTGGATGAAGTGGAAGTGTGTGGCAAGAAGGTGCAATGCCACGCCGATGCACTCAACATTGAACTGGGAGATCCCAGAATTTGAAGCCAAGATGTTTTCACTCTGAATGCAGCATAACCTTGATTCATTGAAACGTTGGTTGGCACTGCTTATATCTTATATTTTTCCTCTCTGGATGGTTGAAGGTACCTGAATAGAGAAGAAGGATTTAAATATTTTTTCCCAGTACTGGTCCAAACTCATTAGCAGTAATAGCATGCCCTAACAGAATGAATCTATCCTTCGACATCCCAAAGTGGTATTAGTGGGCACTAAAATTGATCGGGAGCACATTAATTTGGTACGCCCGTAGTTGATCCAGCAACTTTGGCTTTTTAGGCCACCACATTATCTCCTTCTATGGAGCAGGAAGGTATATCTCCCACTTTGCCTCCCACTCTTACTACTACTACTACTATTGTTGCTATTGTTATGCCTTCTCCCGTTACTACATCCCGTCCCCCACTTGACTCAGGCATTGATTTATCAAGGGTTTAGAAGGACATGCTTGCAGTGATTGATAGGGAAATTGATAGGGTGATGACCCCTTTGAGGGATAGGGTGACCCATTGTGAAGAATTGGTTGAGTCACACAGAATGAGGTTGGATAACCTCAATGCACGATTAGAGGCCGAAGAGAAGGCCAAGGGTAGTTTTGGTGTGCTTGACACCATGATAGGTGACCTTATTACCTTGCTAATGGATGTAGACCAGCTGCTATCTACTGATATTTCAATTGTATGGGGCGATGTTCCCCTACCAGATGTTCTAGACTCCATGCAACAAACTATGCCAGCAGTGAGACTTCCTCTAGTTTTAAACCAAGTATAATAGATAAGGGTGTTGCAACTCTTGTTGAGTTTGCTGCTGATGATAATTAGTGGGACAATGATGATTTTGCCGAGGAGACCGATGAGGATTAGGTAAGGAGAGATGAAGATGAGCATGTGATTGTGTAGACACTTATGGTGTTGTAGTACACTTAGAAGATTACTGTCAAGACTACCTTGGAGAGTTTCATTCAGGAGACCTCCGCAGTCACCACCAGTGAAGTCTCTTTAGACTCTACTATTCCTCCCAGTGATGTGCAGGGCATTGATGCCCCTGCTAATGCCAGATTTCTACCACATGTGATACTATTGCTTGACTTTGATGTCCAAGATTATTCAATCCTCCAGAGGCTCCTCCCGTTGATAGAACTCCATAGGTTTAGCCTGTCAAGAGGACATTTTGACTCTTCCTCCCGTACTTTGTATGTTTAGGATGATTGTAGTATTTTACTTTTGTTTCTAATAGAGTGTTTCACTTGATTTGGGTTTATCTCTTGTTGCCACTTTTGTTTTCCTCAAATTTGAAACTACCCCATGAGTTTTGAAAATTGTGAAATTCTTGAGTTTTCGTTGATGATATTTTAAGGATCGATTATGTTCAGTATTGATGTCTTGAATATTACTCATGATGAGTATGATGTATGGTGTTGGTGTAGCAAGAATGAAATTGATTTTGTTGGATTTTCCGAGATTTCTTTGAATATTTTGTTGACTAACTGTATTTTGATGTGAGCATTGCAATGAACATCACAATTACACTTTTGATCTTTTTGGGCTGTGCTAAATGAGTTTCTTTTGAAATGTCATTTGTGGTGAGGTCTCACTTGAAAGCATTTGTGTGGGATCCGAGATCTTTCCGTGTTAATTAAATTTTCTAAACCTTGGTAAATGTAAGTCGTGATCTTGGGCAGCAATTCTAGGAGGGAACCAAAATCTCCATATAATTTGTGACTACTTTTCTAGGGTGTGCATCCATTTTGGCACCATTTAAGCATAAACCATTTGTTGACAAAACAAAATTAAAACCTCTTGAGCAAAAATTGTCCTCACCTTGTAATCCAAAATCCTTTTTGAAGCATTTTTATGTTTGAATACACAACTTAGGCCAAAAGCCTAAGTTGGAAGTGTGGAAGGGAAAGGAGGAATGAAAGCCCAATGAAGTGCAAAGAAAGATGAAATGAGACTCAACTTTGAAGTTTGTTACAAAAAGAAGGAACCCCTCCTAATAAAAAAAAAGAAAGTGAAAAGAAAAATATTGTTGTGAGCAATTTTGAAAATTGGAAATGAAAAAGAGTAGTTGATGAAATAAAGGGGATTCCAAATAAAGTGAGTGAAAAGTCAAAGTTTGATTTATCAACTGAAAAAGAATGAAATGTACTTTAGAAGAGGTAAATATAATTGCAACAATTCTTTGAAAAGATGAAGCCGCTAAGCTAAATTGACCATACCTTAACCCTCATCGCCATAACAAGCCTAAAAGAGATCTTGGATGAACTAGGTTGTGTGATGATTGAAAAATATGGGCAAACCTAAGGGATGAAGCTTTCATGTATTTCTCTTTTGAGAGAGTGAGAGTTGCATAGATTCCTTATGTCTTTGTTGATTTGCTTTGTCAGAACATGGAATTGTTCTTGATGTGAGGGAACTTGAATGCATTTGTTGAAACACTGTCTTGCATTTAAAAAGAATCTATAGTGAGCCTTAGCTTGTGTTGAAACCAACTACTGATCATTTCAAGCTTTTTGATCATGATAGAGTGTAGCATGTTGTTGAGAGTAGTCTTTTAATGGCACTTGCATGTTAGGCGCTCTCATTGAATATTGTTGTAGACACCCTTATTGAGCTAATTGTGTTCTCGATTTATTTGAGGACAAACAAAAGTTTAAGTTGGAGGTGTTAACAAGTGGTAGATTTAGAGTCATTTAAGGCTTATTTAGCTCGATCAATAATGTCTTCAATGCCTAGTTATGTCTTATTCTAATGATATTTTGATAACTTGCAGCTATGACGGCTAAAGGACAAGGCAAGGATAAATGTTTAAAAGAATGGAAAAATATGTATAAAGAAGTGTAATCTATACACTAATGATCTCCAAACAATAAAGATGGATCACCTAGTGAGCATGACCTCGCCTAAAGTAATAGTGCGCAATACTTGCATTAATTAAGGCAGGTCGGCGAACTCCAAAAGTAAAGGTGACTCACAGATTCAGAAGGGAAAACTTGTTAACCATCGCGGAGAGTGACAGTGCAAGGAGAGAAATCGACAATCCACCCATTGTGAAAGGCAGACTCGAACGAGCTAATCGACTCAGGTTCAAACACCTGAAACCTAGAGCAAGAAAAGTTAAGCTGGAGAGCAATCGACAATCCACCCAATGTGATCAGCCATTCCGACTAATGTCACCTAATGGGTAGTGTATTGTGTTTCTGGCCAAATTTTGAGAAATAATAAATATCCCAAAGGAAAGAGAAAAATAGAGGCCAGGTGTGTTGCAATAGTTTATGGTGTATGCACAAGTGAAGAAAAAAACACTGTACCTTGTGAAGAAAACTTTCCAGTTTTTTTTCTGGTTTTTCAACTTTATTCTTGAAATTGAAAAATTGAAGTTTAACCCAAAGTGGGTTAGCTTGTAATTGCTCAATTTCATGTTACCCATGGTTGCATTCATGAACGGTATAATTTCTTTGCTTTTTGTGATGGGTGGCTAAAGCCCCAAGATATAGTGATGCAATTATGGGTTTGGGTATGGATTTAATGTTTTGGGTATTGTTTTATGCTCTATTTTGCTGCTGCTCATACATGAATTTGGGCAAATTAGCCTGAGTTTTAATTTATGAGAAAGGTTGCAAACTTAATTCCTACTTCCTGTAACACCTAAAAAATCGGAACTAAGATTGAACAAGAGAGATAGGCAAACCATGTAGGGGGCCCACGGGCCGTGAAGAAGACCACGACCTGTCACCCTACTCGTGGTTGTGCACCCAGCAATAAGTGAATGACCACGGACCATTAAACGGCCCAGGAGCTCCAAACGGGCATTGAAGTGGCCTGTGAGGGGGACACAGAACCACCATGGCTAATTTGAAGGACCACGTACCACTAGACAGTCAGTGGAGCTTCACACGAGCCGTGAAGTGGCTCGTGAAAGAGGGTTGACAGATTTTTAGGTTTGGGTCAACTTCAAATGATCATATATTTCAGAAAAAAATGATTTAGGTGGCCCACGAGCTATTAAATTAAAGGTCTTTAAGTCCTCTTTCCAACGTCACAAAGTTTCTGGAATTTCAAGCCCGGAGTAAATAGTTATGCTCGTTTTAGTGAAGCCCTATCGGCAGAGCATCTTCATGATCCACTTGACGGGCCGTGGTGATCTAGACTGCCCGTGAAGCCTGTCTTGAAGTCACATCATCAGCTTTTAAGTGAGTTTTCACCCCAAAAGTCACTAGTTAAGCACCACAAATGTCTAAATGGTCCATGAAACTTTAAATGATAATATATTTTAGCACAAAACCGTGAAGTCGTTTGTGAAGAGGACTTGTCAGACTTAGAATTTAGGGTCAACTTTAAATGATAATATCTTTTAGCACAAAACCATCTAGCAAGCCTATTACCTGTTAAATGAAACATACTTGAGTCTTTCTTCTGACACCACCAAGTTTACTAAAATCCCAGCTTTGAGTAAAACGTTATGCCTAGTTTAATGAAGCCCTGTCGGGCAGGGCATCTTCACGAGCTGCTAGACGGGCCTTGGTCATTATGACGGCTCGTGAAGCCTATCTTGAAGTCACTTCGGCAGCATTTAAGTCAGGGTCGCATTGGTCTTTTCCCCTATTTGTTCGGCACTTAAACTACGTCATTTGATGCTTAAACTACGTTGTTTTACTCAGTCTAAGCCTAATAATCTAGTCAGACAATACCCAGAATCCTCATTCTCCAAATTTCATCCAACTCAGAACGAAAAAAAGAGGAAAAGTCCACTGCTTCTCCCAAGAACAAACATGAGTGTTCTTTGAAGTTCAGCCCTGAAATCCAAAAAGATTTTCTCTGTGGATTTCATCACCAGGAATGTGGGATTTCACTAGTGGGTTCCTTTAACCCATTATGTCCCTAGAATTATGTTAGTTCTTCATATTCTCATAAATAGTTCAGACCTAAGGTTTCTTGATTCTTAAGATTTATTGTGATTATGGTTCCTTTGATCTAAATAACTTGTTTCTTGATAATTTAGTATAATTCCATGCATAGCACTCAGAACCCTTGCTTGTGTAAATTTATCCTAGTTCATGAATTATACTTGTTAGGCTAATCAAACAGAAATTCATGCTTCAGATTTCGAATGACATATTCTCAGTATAAAAATGTTGCATTCTCAGTAAGCAATTCAGTTTTTGAGCTATTCATATTTAGTGCATTCTAGCTTCATGAATATTCAGATGGGAGTAGACTTAGCACCGAGTTAGACTAGGATTCAGCGTACCCTCAAAGTCTAGAATTACTTGCTCGTGTAGGTTTATAAGTCCCCTCGGTTGGGTATCAGTTTTAGTTATCACCCCACAATCATGCCTTTATACCCTTGGAAAGGTATATTGGGTCCTATCGATTGGATATATACATCGGACTCCACATTTAGCTCATGTGGTTTATGTCGGTTAATAGTAGCGCTCACAGTCAGACTCTTAGTGCATTGACATCTACAATACCCAACTTGGAAAATATACGACAAAAAGAAGCACGTGTCAGTGGATTTGTTAGGACATCAGCAACCTGATCAACACCATGTAGATGTTTCACTTAAACCTCTTCGTGTTGCACCTGATCAAGAACAAAGTGGCAATCGATGGAAATATGCTTCATCTTGCAATGGAAGATAGTATTTTCACAAATGTATGTAGTTTAAATATTATCACAGAGTATGCGATATATGCAAGCAAGAGAAAAGTGAATCTCACACAATATGTTGGTGATCCGGTTTGTTTCTGCAAGGGCAGCAATAACAACTCGCTATTTAGCTTCGGTAGATGGCCGAGAGACAGACTACTACTTCCTGGAGGACCACGAGACAAGAGTACTTCAAAGATACATAACATAACAAATTGTGGAAGTTCCATCAGTAGAATCTCCGGCCCAGTTAGAATTAGAATACACTATAATCTGGTTATATGTCTCACAAGTTATTTGAAGACCAAAGGAAGAGGTTTGATTGAGAAATCAAAGCAGCCTCATAACATCCTTCCAATGATTAGCTTGAGGACAATCCCTTAACTGAGAGAATTTATTATTAGTAAACTCGATGTCAGGTCTGGTGTAGAACAGATACTGTAGCTTGCAAAAAAATTCTCTCATAAAGAGAACCATCAACAATAGGATCAACCTGGTTTACATTGAGAACAGTAGTGACGAATATAGGAGTGAAAACTCCTTTGCTGTCTTGCATATTCGCTTCCTAGAGAAGGTCTTCTTATACTTCTGTTGAGATAACAGTGTAACACCCCAGAATTTTTTTGAGCTAAGACTCGAACCATCCTTCGTTGTGAGTAGGATTTTACCGAGGAATTTAAAATTTCTTTAGTGTTAAGGTCACTAGATGTAGCACCTTGAGTTCCAAAAAGAACTAAATTGGAAATAG